>JAKWJD010001759.1:27827161-27950985 GCA_027705065.1 Solanum peruvianum
ATTTAGAAATTTGAGGATAGATGTTCTTGTGATGATGACTCCCTGATTTTGGGGAATAATAGATGGACTTTTTAGAAGTTATTGAATTGATTTTCTTAATGAGTTTAAGTCTTCCGCATTGTATTTTGTTCATTATGTTTGAAATGTTGGGGTTAGATTGGTTGGTTCGCTCACATAGTAGGATAAGTGTGGGTGCCACTCGCGGCTCGGTTTTGGATCGTGACACTCACATTCATCCGACCATACAAATGGAACATTCTGCTTAGTCAAGTTTGTCAATTTGGAAGCAATAGAAGAGAATCCCTTGACAAATCGACGGTAGTAGTTGGCTAAACCAACAAAGCTCCTTACTTCTGACACATTAGTAGGTCTTACCCAATTCCTCACTGTTTCAATCTTAGAAGGATCCACCATCACTCCATCCTTAGAAACCACGTGCCCCAAGAAGGACACTGAATCTAGCCAAAACTCACACTTGGAGAAATGGCATAAAGCCTCCTTTTCTCCCTTAATACTTCCAACACAATTCCCAAATGCTCCTCATGTTCCTTCTTACTCTTGGAGTATATCAGTATTATATCAATAAATACGTCAAAGAGATACAGATATGGCTTAAAAATCCCGTTCATCAAGCTCATGAGAGCAGCAGGGGCATTCGTAAGACCGAAAGACATAACTACGAATTCGTAATGCCCATACCTGGTTCGAAAAGCAGTCTTTGGCACATCTGTTGCCCGTATTTTCAATCGATGATAACCGGATCTCAAGTCAATCTTAGAGAAGACACAAGCACCTTGTAACTGATCGAACAAGTCATCAATGCGAGGAATGGGGTACTTGTTCTTAATAGTTACCTTGTTCAACTGCCGGTAGTCTATGAACATCCAAAAACTCCCATCCTTCTTCTTCACAAATAACACCGGAGCACCCCAAGGGGAAGCGCTTGGTCTAATGAAGTCTTTACCTAACAACTCTTGAAGTTGGGCCTTTAGTTCCCTTAACTCTGCTGGAGCCATTCTATAATGGGGTATGGAAATGGGGCGAGTATCCGGCTCCAGATCAATGCAAAAGTCAATATCCCTATCCGGTGGCATACCAGGAAGGTCTGCAGGGAACACATCCAAAAACTCACGGACTATCGAAACCGACTCAATTGAAGGTACTTGGATAGTATCATCCCTGAGGTGTGCCAAGAACGCTAAACACCCTTTACTAACCATTCTCTTAGCACGAATAAAGGAGATGATACGAACTGGAGTGGAAGTGTAGTCACCCTCCCACACTAACGGATCTGTCCCAGGCTTGGCCAACGTTATAGTTTTAGCATTACAATCTAAGATTGCAAAATTTGGAGAAAGCCAAGTCATACCCATAATTACATCGAAATCAACCATTTCTAAAATAACCAAGTCTACATGAGTATTGCTCCCCACAAAAGTCAACAGACAAGACCTATATACCTTTTCAACACCACAGACTCACCCACCGGAGTAGAAACATGAATAGGCATGTCAAGCAATTCACAATTTAAATTAAGACCAGTAGCAAATGAGGAAGATACATATGAAAATGTGGAGCCAGGATCAAATAATACAGAAGCCATGCAATCACAGACCAAAAGATTACCTGTGATAACAGCATCAGATGTCTCCGCTTCAGACCGCCCGGGGAAAGTGTAACAATGGGCCCTATCACCTGTCTGCCCGTTGACCCTACCATATTGTGCTGTAGTGGCTCCAGTTTGCCCGTCACCCCGGCCGTTTTGGTGACCACCATTTCCTCGGCCACCATGTCCTCCAGAATGACGGCCTCTTTCATGACCACCTCTACCTCTGACTATTTGAGGTCTGTAACTCTGTTTTGGACAATACCTCTTAATGTGTCCAGTCTCCCCACATCCATAACACTCTTTGGATTCAAGCATAGGTCTCTGTGAGAATGACAAAGTATGGGGATAACCTCCAAACTCGGAGGAGTGTTGACGGGTCTGCGGTAGACCACCAACTACAGTCTGCAGTGAAGACTGAATAGGTTGGGCTGGATAACCTCCTGAACCTTGCCCTCTGGAGTAAGAACCATTAAAATCACCTCCCTTATGAAACCTTTTAGATGTCGATGCCATGGTGAAGTCATTTGGCTTCACTCCCTCCACTTCTATCACGAAGTCTCCCACTTCCTGAAAGGATTTTGCTGTAGCTGCTACCTGTAAGGCTGAAATCCGCAAATCTGACCTCAACCCCTTCACAAAACGGCAAATCCGCTCTTGTAGACTGAAACAAAGCTGGGTGGCATACCTGGATAATGCACGAAACTTAGCCTCATACGCAGTCACTGACATCTTGCCTTGCTCTAGGCTCAAGAACTCATCTCTCCTTCTATCCCTCAAGGTCCGGGGGATGTACTTCTCCATAAATAAGCTAGAGAATGACGCCCAAGTCATAGGTGGTGCCTGTGCGGGTTAAACACTCAACATGTGACCGCCACCACATTTTGGCATTTCCCTGAAACTGATAGGTTACAAACTCAATGCCAAATCGTTCCACTGTGCCCATTTTATGTAGTAACTCATGACAATCAACCAGAAAATCGTAGGCATCCTCAGATTCAGCACCCTTGAAGACTGGAGGTTTCAATTTCAAGAACTTACTGAAAAGTTCATGCTGATCCACTTGTCATTATAGGCCCTGTAGTCAAACGAGGAAACGTGCCTATTTCCAATGAGGCATCCATGCGGGGAGCCTCAGCAGTGGCCTGTCGTACACCGGAACCTGAGGTGCTGTGCAGAAAACATGGAGGTGTCTGGCCTTGATCAGATAACCCGCTAAGATAAGCAAGAACCTGATTAATCATCTCTGGGGTAGGTTGGGGTGGTAATTCCTCATTCTGCACTTGCTCGTTTTCCCCTTCCTCACCCTCTCTTACTACTTCCTCAGTCGGTGGAGGAGTCACCGCCCTAGTACTAGATGGGCCAGGTGCTTGTCCTATTCCTCTAGAGAACGTTCTCCCGTGACCTCTACCACGGCCTCTCGCCACTACTCCTCTTCGAGCTACAGCCCCAGTGGCTGGCTCAGTTGCATCTTGTCTTGCCGGTGTTGGTGTTGGCGCCGCTGTTGCTCTAGTTCTAACCATCTGCAAAATAGAGTGAAGATGGTCAGATACCAATTTGTATCACCTAGATACCAATTGGATCCAAGTAATAGCACGAAAGAAAGAAAGAAAGAATGGAATTTTCCTAAAGTCTTATAGCCTCTCAAAGAAAAGTAAAGGCGTCCCCCTACCGTTCCTTAAGACTCTACTAGACTCGTTCTTGTGTGATGAGACCAACGAACCTAATGCTCTGATACCAAGTTTGTCACGACCCAAAACGAGCCGCGAGTGGCACCCAAACTTATCTTACTATGTGAGCGAACCAACCAATCTAAACCCCAACATTTCAAACTTAATGAACAAAATACAATGCGGAAGACTTAAAACTCATTAACGAAATCAATTAAATAACTTCTAAAATTTATCAATATTATCCCCAAAATCTGGAAGGCATCACCACAAGAACATCTATCCTCAAACTACTAAATCTAAGAGTATCTAAGAAGCTAAAATAAGTAAAAGCTAGACCATGCCGGAATTTCAAGGCATCAAGACATGAAGAGGAAGATCCAGTCCAGCTAGAAGCAGCAATAGCTCACCCTGAAAATCTGGCGTGATGAAGACTGGCTAGAGTTGCGGTTGAGTTGAAGACGATGGCACGTTTGCTGCACTCCACAATTAACAAAGAAAAACAAATACAAGTAGGGGTAGTACAAGGCACAAGTACTGAATAGGTATCATCGGCCAACTCAAAATAGAAAGCAATATATGTCAGATAATAATAAAATCAAACCATATTCTTAACAGGTGACAACAACAATTACCACAAACCCTTGGTCACAAAGCCAAGCACATCTATGAGGACCCAAGCCTCCACACCATACTCATTTGAGAAAAAGGTTCTTTAGATTGAGTATATTAACATATTTCAAGATTCATTCTCTTTACTATCCTTGTGTCGGAACGTGACACTCCGATCCATATACTATCCTAGTGTCGGAACGTGACACTTCGATCCATATACTATCCTGGTGTCGAAACGTGACACTCCGATCATATACTATCCTGGTGTCGAAACGTGACACCTCCGATCCATATACTATCCTGGTGTCGGAACGTGACACTCCGATCCATTATACTATCCTGGTGTCGGAACGTGATACTCCGATCCATATACTATCCTGGTGTCGGAACGTGACCCTCCGATCATATACTATCCTGGTGTCGAAAAGTGACCCCCGATCCTCTATTACTATCCTGGTGTCGGAACGTGACACCTGATCCTCTAATCTCATTACTTTAGTTCATCAAGCCTTCTTTTATACCAAGGCAATCATGCTAATTCATAACAATTAGAATAATCATATCATGCAAGCACACAATTAAGCATATAGAAGACTTTATAATACTACCCAATAGATATCATTCGCTATTTAGAGTTTACTATCAGATAGCATAAACCATAACCTACCTCCACCGAAGAATCGTGATCAAACAATCTATCTTCCCAAAACCTTTGCTTTCCTGGCGTTTCTTCTCTTCTCTCTTGATCGTTTCTCTCTTTTCTCTCTGTTCTTCTGTTTTTCTTATTCAAACCCTTTTCTTTTACCCTAATTGTCATATAATAAGTATAAAAGATGATAAAAAACCCAACTTTTATTCAAGGTTATGTCCTTTAACCCCCAAATAATTGAATTATTAACATTAATCCACTAACTTATAATTATAAGCATGAATAGTCCAAAACGCCCCTTAAAAAATTTTAACAGAAATCCGACCCAGCCAGGGTTACGCAACCTGTGACGGTCCGTCATGGCTGTGACGGTCCGTCTGCAGGTCCGTCACAAAGTTCAGAGAGTTAATTCTGTGGAAAGATTTGTGACGGTCCGTCGTGCCAACGACGGTCCGTTCCTGCCATTCGTCACGAAGTTCAGAGAGTCGATTTCAGTACCCAAATTTTAGAATTCTAAGGTTGGAACGAGACCCCCTCGATGTTCCGTCGTGCCCATGACGGTCCGTCGTGGGATCCGTCGACCCAGACAGTGATTTCCAGAAATAAACTTTGCTGCTCAAAACGACTAAACAGGTCGTTACAATTGTATATCACTAAAAGACGCTGACTTTGATGATGCACTAAGTCTACATTTTCAGATCAAAAGGAATGATCTATTTAAACCAGGTAATCATATAATGAGTATATATTACCAAGCATTATACACAGTTACAAATTCAAATTATTGAAATGTGTATAAAAATAAAGAATCTATTGAAATAGATAGAGAATGTGCAGGAATTGCTAGAATTATTGAAGCAAAAATTCAAACAAGCACAAATTCCAGACAATATGAAATTCGATTGGGAAAACGACAGAGATAGGAAGTACTAGTAACCCTAGGCTTTCATTAGAATATGGAAGAAACCATTAGAAAAAGTAATACTATTAGGTATCCTTTAAAACATGAACATTCAAATATATTGAAAATAAGAGGAAGAATATTCAATGGATTAGAATGGAAAAATCAGGAATTCTGATACAAACAGGAGCACTGCTAATCATATTAAAGAATATCTTATAAATGGATTAACAGTTTAGGAAGGAGAACAATACATATACAAAACCTTTGAAGGTAATAATTTTAGTTGTAAAAATATGGTAGATTTACCTATACAACTAGACACAATAAAAATAACAGTCCCTTGTTATATTATAAATCATGAAAGTAATCAAGAAATAATTTTGGGAAATTTATTTCTAAATGATTTAGAAGACTATAACATCGGAGAAGATGGAATAGAAATGATATATAAAAATGAAACTTGTTTCTTATCAAAAATATAAATGCCCAAAAGAAATAATTTTTAAGGTTTCAGTTTTTATAGAAATAACAATATATGATACAAAATTGACAACTTGTTGTCAAATAGAAAAGGATCAGAAGCAAGTCTAGCAAAATCTTTTTTAATAAAAGATTGGGACTTAAATAAAAATAATATCTCTATGATAGGAATCACAGGAGATAAAGAAAAATTAACAAAATAAAAAGAAAGGTAGAAATAATTTTAGGATCGAAAATTTTTCTATAAACAAATTGTTTTGCTTATGATAAAAATAGAAACAGATTTATTATTAGGAAATGATTTTATACAACAATTTCAGAATTATCAACAAACATTGTATATGATAAATCTGAAAACACCTTGTGGACATTATATCAAAGTCCCAAGAAACAAAATGTTTATAATCTTGAAAAACATAAAGATAAATATGAAAGAAAATATTTAGATAATTTAAGAAAAATTACTTGTAAATGTCTTAATTTAGAAAAAATTAAGAAAATTTACAAAATCATATGCTGAAAATCCATTAGAAAAAATGGGAACAAAGCCATGAAAGAGCAAGTTTTATTACTAAAAGATCCAAATATAATAATTAGGGTAAAACCAATGTATATAATGAAGAGGATAAATGGGAATTTAAAGTCCAAATTAATGACTTACTAAAGGTAAATCTCATAAGAATGAGTAAAAGTCCTCATAGTAGTCCAACATTCTTGGTAAGAAATCATGCTGAATTAAAGAGAGGAAAAGCAAGAATGGTAAAAAACTATAAAGAATTAAACAAAATTGTCTATTTGATGGATATTTTATTCCAAATAAAAACAATTAATTAACCTTGCAAAAGGAAAAACTTATTTTTCAAAATTTGACTGTAAAAGTGGATTTTGGCAAATAAATTAGAAGAGAATTCAGTTAAATTAACTGCATTTAGTACTCCTAATGGACATTACGAGTGGTTAGTAATGCCTTTTGGATTAAAAAACGCACCACAAATATTCCAAAGAAGAATGGATAAGATCTTCTCAGAAGATAACTATTTAATAGTTTATATTGATGATATATTAATATGTTCTAAAACATACGAAGATCATTTAAACATCTGAAAAATTTTTCAGAAAAATGTTTAAAAAATGAATAATTCAATTCAGAAAAGGCTGAAATAAATAAAAATGAAATAGAATTTTTAGGAATGATTATTTCTAAAAATGGAATAGACCTTAAAGCACATATTGCTAAAAAAAATCATGAATTTCCTGATAAACTTACAACAAAACAAGAAATCCAGAAATTTCTAGGTTGTTTGAACTATGCAGGAGAATTTATACCTGATCTAGCAAATAAAATAAATTTACTTCAAAAATTAATAAGAAAGTCCAACAGACTTGGTTGGACAGAAGAACACGCAAAATGTGTAAAAAACTTAAAAGAAGAATGCAAAAAATTTCTCAAGTTAAGACTACCAGATGAAAGTGATAATCTAGTTCTACAAACAGATGCATCGGATTATCATTGGGGTGCTATTTTGCAAACAGATCTTGATGAAATTTGCAGATACACAAGTGATACATTTAATTACGCAGAAAGAAAGAACAGATATCCACTAACGAAAGGAATTATTAGCAATCGTAAAGGGAATTAGAAAGTTTTCTACATTTCTTTTACCAAAACAATTCATTATTAGAACTGATAACACACAAGTTGCAGGACTAATAAACAATAAATTGCCTTCAGAACCTCAATACAGGAGACTTCATAGATGGCAAGTGTATTACCTTTTTATACATTTTCTATTGAATATATAAAAGGAATTGACAATTTTCTTGCAGATTTCCTATCAAGAAACGTCCAATATGGACAATCAGACGAAAATCCTAGTTAATAGGATATATGAAAAGATGAAAAAGGTGGATGAATCCATCGACGAGAAAGGACAAAAATTGTTCAAAATAAGAGATGAACTCTCTAAACTATCAGAACAATCTCGAATGCTGCAGTTCGAAATAAACCAACTAGGCACTGATCAAGCCGAAAACATGAGAGAATTTTTACTTCTCTGTGAACATTTGGACTCACGTCCAACTCAGAATTCAAATCTGAAAGAGAATATCATTCTCAACAAGGTGGAAGGAGATGTCCCACCAACACCTAGTGTAAAAAACATCTCGACGGTACGCACGGATATGCCATCTTCGTCCAAAAAGGATGTAAGAGAAAGCCGAGCAAATGAAGCTTCAAGCTCATCATCAGTTAAAACTGAAAGAATATCTGGAGACCCAGAAAATAAAACTAACCCATATTCTTCTGGAGCAAAAAAAATTTCTTTGCAGGTACATCCAAAAGAAGAAGAGTATTTAAAATTCACTAAATATATTTATAATCTCCCAGAACACAGTGGAGAAACATATGGAGTTTTAGGAACTACTAGTTTCTTTCCTAGAATTTCCATATTCCCAAATGGAATTCCGAGCTTTACAACTCAATTATTTGAGTTCGGATTTTTGGATCGAGTCTACACAGGTCCAGACCTCAAAGAGTTATCTCAACTACCATCCAGATTGTTCAACGCAATCAAGAATTTCAGCCAAGGCAATGGAGGAGTATACTGTAGATTCTATAGTATTACAATGGAATGTCAAGACTCTCAGACATAATATCCAACTCTCAACTACATAACAGTTGAGAAAATAAAAGATTTCAACGTTAAGGCTACGGGAGTTGATAAAAAACTTCCTTTTCTTAACAAAAAGTGGCTACAAACCAGAAGGGCATTAGGAATAAAATCCTTATATGCCATTCTAAACAGATTTTACCGAGATAATTTCAAAGTAATTGATCAAGATTCTGACTGGGTATTAATCAACAAGGGAAATTCAAAGTCAGAATTACTTAAAGAAAGGATCCTTGATATCGAGCTCCATAGATTAGGGGTAACGGAGAAAACTTGGAAGCTAGCATGTAAAATGCTAGAACATGAACATAATCGTTGATGAAAGAAGATCGATGAAGAAGAAAAACGTAAGCACTTACGTAGTCAAACAAAAATGTAAGCACTTACATTTACAAAAGAAGAAAAGGACAAAATACTTTTCTTTTTGGAAAGAAGATGCTTTAGCAAAAGCAAAAGAAGAAGAAGACAAAATACTTTTCTTTTATAAAAGAAAAAGAAGATGCTCTGTCGGCCACAACAAAAGCAGCAGCCCATGTGAAGGAAGATAGAAACTTTTGACTCAGACGAGCATCATGGAATCTTTAAAGGAGGACCTTTAAAGATAAATAATTGTAAATAAGTCCCTCCTTATCATCTATAAAAGGAGAGATATATTATTGTAATAGGCAGGGTCGATTAGAGTGAGAAAAGTGTGAGTCTTAGAGTGAGAAAAAATAAGAGTGAGTAATATTTTAATATGAGTGAGTAAGTTAGCTTCTCCCGGTAGGGAAAGGTGTTTTTATTTAATGTTTTACTAAGATAAATACTTAACTTACGTATGTAAAATTGAAATATTTGAAATAAAAGTTTGTTTATATATCATTTTTCTCAAAATTGATAAAAAGTCGAAGCGGAAGTTGCGATTTCCAGCCTTTAGGAGGAATAGCAAGGAAAGTAGCCGTAATTAAGTGAAGAAGGCGAAAAATGCTATTCATGGCCGAAGAGGAGAAATGCTGAGGCATTGATAGGACTAATTATCAACAAGAGGAGGAAGGTATAAAAACTATCTTTTATAACGTATTTTACAATCTTATATACATGTTATAAGTTATTATCTTGATTAAACATTAATAGAAACTACTTAGTACCTGTAGGGAAAAATCATATTATGATTCAACCATGTGTATTGCATAAATATATTGTGCTATTTGCATAAAAATGAAATCTATACAACGACACTTACATAGCGTAAGAAAAAAAGCATGGAAAACATAAGAAAGCCTTGCTTCATATAAAAAAGGCAATTTATGAAATGGAAAATGTATTTGAAACTTACCCAATTATAGGTATGGAAATTTAATTACCTCAATTTATGAAATGAGAATGTATAAAATACAAGAACAATATGAGTATAAGCATGCTATACTTATATTAAAAAATAATATGCTTTTTACTGCATAATAATGACTGTTTATAATTTATTTATTGTTTACAGTTTTACTAGTATTACCTTGTTAATATAACAGTTGTTTTACTAGTTTTACCCTGTTAAGATAACAACAACAACAAATGTGGTATCAGAGCCAAGTACGAACTAAATGGACTTAAACCAAGATGGTATATAAAAAGAAACACTTGTTACAATATAAAAGAATTAGAAATTTAGATGAAGATCTAAAAAGAAAAATAATAAAAATAATAGTATGGAATATAAGAGACAGGAAGAAAGATATAATATAGAATATTATGATAATGATAATTTGTATGATTATACTTGATTGGTATTATTCAGACTAATGAGTCTTAAAGAAATATCAGATCTCTTAAAAGACCTCATAGAGAGTAATAAACAAATATCATTAAGAATAAGAATGATAGAAATAGAAATAAAATCTATCAAAGAAAATATTCCAGGAAAAATAATAATTTCATTGAAAAAAAGCAGAAAAAATTGACAACAGAATAAGTCAAAAAATATATAAAAGAATTATTTAATAAAAAATTAACAAGTGAAAATACTTATCAAAAGGGAAGTATGGATGAAAAATTAATTCAAGAATTCAACAAATGAAAAGAAAAAGTATATACATAGAAAAGAATAGAAAAAAGAATGATTTAGAAACAAATCATAGCAATAATGCAGTAGTATAGAAATTGATTCAAAATTAAATGAACAAAAATAATGATGAAATGAATTAGATGAACTGGTTTATTCTTTAGAAAGACCTAAGTCTTTAGTCTATACACATCCTAAAGCTTCCATCCTTCTTCTTTACAAACAAAACCGGAGCACCCCAAGGAGATGCACTTGGTCTAATGAAGCCTTTGCTCAACAACTCTTGAAGTTGGGCCTTTAACTCTCTTAACTCCGCTGGAGCCATACTATAAGGGGGTATGGAAATGGGGCGAGTATCCGGCTCCAGATCAATGCAAAAGTCAATATCCCTATCCGGTGGCATACGAGGAAGGTCTGCAGGGAACATATCCAGAAACTCAAGGACTACCGAAACCGACTCAATTGAAGGTACTTGGGTAGTGTCATCCCTGAGATGTGCCAAGAAAGATAAACACCCTTTACTAACCATTCTCTTAGCACGAAGAAAGGAGATGATACAAACTGGAGTGGAAGTGTAGTCACCCTCCCACACTAACGGATCTGTCCCAGGCTTGGCCAATGTTACAGTTTTAGCATTACAATCTAAGATCCCAAAATTCGGAGAAAGCCAAGTCATACCCAGAATTACATCGAAGTCAACCATTTCTAGGATAACCAAGTCTACATAAGTGTTGCTCCCCACAAAAGTCACCAAACAAGACCTATATACTTTTTCAATTATCACAGACTCACCCACCGGAGTAGAAACACGAATAGGCATGTCAAGCAATTCACAATGTAAATTAAGACCAGTAGCAAATGAGAAAGATACATATGAAAATGTGGAGCCAGGGTCAAATAATACAGAAGCCATGCAATCACAAACCAAAGATTACCTGTGATAACAGCATCAAATGTCTCCGCTTCAGACCGCCCGGGGAAAGCGTAACAATGGGCCCTATCACCTGTCTGTTCGTTGGCCCTACCATGTTGTGCCATAGTGGCTCCAGTTTGCCCATCACCCGGCCGTTTTGGTGACCACCATTACCTCGACCACCACGTCCTCCAGAATGACGGCCTCTTCCATGACCACCTCTACCTCGCGGCTATGGGGGTCTGTAACTCTCTATTTTGGACAATATCTCTTAATATGTTCCAGTCTCCCCACATCCATAACACTCTCCGGAGTTCAAGCATGGGTCTCTGTGAGAATGACGAAGTCTGGGGATAACCTCCAACCTCAGAGAAATGTTGACGGTCTGAGGTGGACCCCCAACTACAGTCTGTAGTGAAGACTGAATGGGTCGGGCTGTTAACCTCCTGAGCCTTGCCCTCTGGAGTAAGAACCATTAAACTCACCTCCCTTTCGAAACCTTTTTGATGTCGATGCCATGGTGAAGTCATCTGGTTTCACTCCTTCCACCTCTATCACGAAGTCTACCACTTCTTGAAAGGATTTTGCCGTAGCCGCTATCTGTAAGGCTGAAATCCGCAATTCTGACCTCAACCCCTTCACAAAACAGCGAATCCGCTCTTGTAAACTGAAACAAAGTTGGGTGGCATACCTGGATAATGCACGAAACTTAGCCTCATATGCAGTAACTGACATCCTACCTTGCTCTAGGCTCAAGAAGTCATCTCTTTTCCTATCCGTCAAAGTCCAGGGATATACTTCTCCATAAACAAGCTAGAGAATGAGGCCCAAGTCATAGGTGGTGCCTCTGTTGGTTGACACTCAACATGTGACCGCCACCACATTTTGGCGTTCCCTTGAAACTGATAAGTCACAAACTCAACACCAAACCGTTATACTATACCCATCTTGTGTAGTAGCTCATGACAGTCAACCAAAAAATCGTAGGCATCCTCAGATTCAGCACCCTTGAAGACTGGAGGTTTAAATTTCAAGAACTTACTGAAAAGTTCATGCTGATCATTTGTCATTATAGGCCCTGTAGTCAGACGAGAAAACGTGCCTATTTCTAATGAGGCATCCATGCGGGGAGCCACAGTAGCTGATGTTGTACCTCCGGAACCTGAGGTGCTGGTGCAGAAAACACTGGAGGTGTGTGGCCCTGATCAGATAACCCCCTAAGATAAGCAAGAACCTGATTGATCATCTCTGGGGTAGGTTGGGGTGGTATTTTCCTCATTCTGCACTTGCTCACTGTCCCTTCCTCACCTTCTCTTACCACTTCCTCAGTTGGTGAGGAGTCCCGCCCTAGTACTAGTTGGGCTAGGTGCTGCTTGTCCTCTTCCTCTAGAGGACGTCCTCCCGCGCGACCTCTACCACGGCCTCTTGCCACTGTTCCTCTCCGAGCTACAGCCCCAGTGGCTGGCTCAGACGCATCCTGTCTTGCCGGTGTTGGTGTTGGTGCAGTCGTTTCTCTAGTTCTAACCATCTGCGAAATAGAGTAAAGATGGTGAGATACCAATTTGTATCACCTAGATACCAATTAAATCCAAGTAATAGCACGAAAGAAAGAAAGAAAGAATGGAATTTTCCTAAAGTCTTATAGCCTCTCAAAGAAAAGTAAAGGCGTCTCCATACCGTTCCTTAAGACTCTACTAGACTCGTTCTTGTGTGATGAGACCAACGAACCTGATGCTTTGATACCAAGTTTGTCACGACCCAAAACCGAGCCGCAAGTGGCACCCACACTTATCCTACTTTGTGAGCGAACCAACCAGTCTAAACCCCAACGTTTCAACCATAATGAACAAAATACAATGCGGAAGACTTAAACTCATTAATGAAAATCAATTCAATAACTTCTAAAAACTCAACATCTATTATTTTCCCAAAATCTGGAAGTCATCATCACAAGAACATCTATCCTCAATTACTAAAACTAAGAGTATCTAAGAAAGCTAAAATAAGTAAAAGCTAGTCCATGCCGGAATTTCGAGCATCAAGACTTGAAGAAGAAGATCCAGTCCAAGCTAGAAACATTAGCTCACCCTGAAATCCGGTGTAATGAAGACTGGCTAGAGTTGCGGTTGAGTTGAAGACGACGGTACGTTTGCTGCACTCCACAAATAACAAAAAAAAAAAAAAACATACTAGTAGGGGTCAGTACAAAACATAAGTACTGAGTAGGTATCATCGGCCAACTCAAAATAGAAAACAGTATATATCAGATCAATACTCAACATGTAGCAACAACAAGTACAATAATCATTAATAAGTACGCCAAGTACACCCATGAGGACTCAAGCCTCAATACCATACTCATTTGGGAATTAGGTTCATTAGATTGAGTATATTAACATATTTCAAGATTCATTATCTTTATTCCTCTCGTGTCGGTACGTGACACTCCACTCCTCATATACTATCCTGGTGTCGGAACGTGACACCCGATCCTCTATTACTATCCTGGTGTCGGAACGTGACACCCGATCCATATTCTATCCTGGTGCCGGAACGTGGCACTCCGATCCTCATTCTATCCTGGTACCGGAACGTGGCACCCGATCCATATACTATCCTGGTGTCGGAATGTGACACTCCGATCCTCATATACTATCCTTGTACCAGAACGTGGCACCCGATCCATATACTATTCTGGTGTCGGAACGTGACACTCCGATCCTCATATACTATCCTGGTACCGGAACGTGGCACCCGATCCTCTATTACTATCCTGGTGTCAGAACGTGACACCCGATCCCCTAATCTCACTACTTTCGTTCATCAAGCCTTCTTTTATACCAAGGCATCATCATTAACAAAGTAGATTAGGGTTTTTCAAGATTTAGGATTCAATAGCTTCATCATGCTTATTTTATCACAATTATATAATCACATTCATGCAAGCATACAATCAAGCATATAGAAGGGTTTACAATACTACCCAATACATATCATTCGCTATTAAGAGTTTACTACGAATAGCATAAAAACCATAACCTACCTCCACCGAAGATTCGTGATCAAGCAATCTACTTTTCAAAGTTTTGTTTTCCTCTTCGTTTCTCCTCTCTCTCGATCGTTCTTCTCCCTCTCTTTGTTCTTTCTATTTTTCTTATTCAATCCCTCTTTCTTTACCCTAATTAACATATAATTATGTATAAAAGATGACAAAAGTAACCCACTAATTAACTCAAGGTTATCTCTTTCAACCCACAAGTAATTGAATTATTAATATTAAACCACTAACTTTATAATTATAAGCGGGAATAGTCCAAAACGCCCCTTAAAATATTTAACAGAAATCCGACCCAGTCAGGGTTTACGCAGCCTGTGACGGCCCGTCGTGCCTGCGACGGTACGAAGTTCAGAGACTAAATTTCACTAAAGGTCTGTGACGGCCTGTCATGCCTGTGACGGTCCGTCCTGCCATTTCGTCGCGAAGTTCAGAGAGTCGATTTCAGTACCCAAATTTCAGAATTCTAAGTGTTTTGGAACGAGACTCCCTCGACGGTCCGTCGTGCCCATGACGGTCCGTCGTGAGTTCTGTCGACTCAGACAGTTTTTTTTTTCCAGAAATAAAATCTGCTGCTCAAAACGACTAAACAGGTCGTTACAATCTATGTTTGAGATTTTTACTCTTTTCTTGTTACATTCATAACTTTTGTGTCCCTCTTCTCCACCATTGTAAAAAGAAAAGAGAATTTGTAAAAACTAAAAGTAATGTAAATGTTACAATTGTGGAGAAGAGGGACACAAAATTTATGAATGTAACAAGAAAAGAGTAAAAATCTCAAACATAGATTGTAACGACCTGTTAGTAGTCGTTTTGAGCAGCAGATTTTATTTCTGGAAAAACTGTCTGAGTCGACGGAAACCACGATGGACCGTCATGGGCACGACGGACCGTCGAGGGTGTCTCGTTCCAAAACACTTAGAATTCTGAAATTTGGGTACTAAAATCGACTCTCTGAACTTCGTGACGGAATGGCAGGACGGACCGTCGTGGGCACGACGGACTGTCACACATCTTCCACAGAAATTAAGTCTCTAAACTTTGTGACCGACCTGCAGGACGGACCGTCACAGGTTGCTTAATCCCAGGCTGGGTCAGATTTCTGTAAATATTTTAAGGGGCGTTTTGGACTATTCCTGCTTATAATTATAAAGTTAGTGGTTTAATTTTAATAACTCAATTACTTGGGGGTTGAAGGAGGTAACCTTGGAATAATTAGTGGGTTATTTTTATCATCTTTTATACTTAATTATATGCTAATTAGGGTAAAAGAAAAAGGGGTTTGAATAAGAAAAATAGAAAGAACAAGAGAGGGATAATCGATCAAGAGAGAGAGGAACGAAGAGGATAGCAAAGCTTTGGGGAATTTTCTAGCTTGATCATGAATCTTCGGTGGAGGTAGGTTATGGTTTTTATGCTATTCGTAGTAGACTCTTCATAGCGAATGATATGTGTTGGGTAGTATTATAAAACCTTCTATATGCTTGATTGTGTGCTTACATGATGTGATTATATAATTGAGATAAATAAGCATGATGAGGCTATTGAATCTCTAATCCTAAATTCACTTTGTTAACGATGATGCCTTGGTATAAAAGAAGGCTTGATGAACTAAAATAATGAGATCGATGATGCCTTGGTATAAAAGAAGGATTGATGAATTGATAAAATGAGATTAGTGGAGCGGGTGTCACGAACCGACACGTAGAATTAGGGGATCGGGTGTCACGAACCGACACGTAGAATTAGGGGATCGGGTGTCACGAACCGACACGTAGAATTAGGGGATCGGTTGTCACGAACCGACACGTAGAATTAGGGGATTGGAGTGTCACGTTCCGACACATAGTAGTAGGGGAGCGGAGTGTCACGTACCGACACAAGAGGAATAAAGATAATGAATCTTTAAATTATGTTAATAAAATTCGAATGAAAAGAACCTATTTCCCATATGAGTAAGGTGTGGAGACTTGAGTTCTCATAGGTGTGTTTGATGTTGTTACACATGATTTGTGTACTTGTTGTTTTCACCTGTTGAGTAATATGGTTGATTTTATGTTATTATCTGATATATACTGTTTTCTATTTTGAGTTGGCCGATGATACCTACTCAGTACTTGTGCCTTGTACTGACCCCTACTTGTATTTGTTTTCTTGATTATTTGTGGAGTGCAGCAAACGTGCCGTCGTCTTCAACTCAATCGCAACTCTAGCCAGTCTTCATTCCCCCGGATTTCAGGGTGAGCTAATGCTTCTAGCTTGGACTGGATCTTCTTCTTCATGTCTTGATGCCTTGAAGTTCCGGCATGGACTAGCTTTTATATATTTTAGCTTCTTAGATACTTTTAGATTAGTAATTTGAGGATAGATGTTCTTGTGATGATGACTTCCAGATTTTGGGGAATAATAGATGTTGAGTTTTTAGAAGCTATTGAATTGATTTTCATTAATGAGTTTAAGTCTTCCACATTGTATTTTGTTCAATATGTTTGGGTTTAGATTGGTTGGTTCGCTCACATAGTAGGATAAGTGTGGGTGCCACTCGCGGCTCGGTTTTGGGTCGTGACAAACTTGGTATCAGAGCATTAGGTTCGTTGGTCTCATCACACAAGAACGAGTCTAGTAGAGTCTTAAGGAACGGTAGGGGGACGCCTTTACTTTTCTTTGAGAGGCTATAAGACTTCAGGAAAATTCTATTCTTTCTTTCTTTCTTTCGTGCTATTACTTGGATCCAATTGGTATCTAGGTGATACAAATTGGTATGGTTAGAACTAGAGCAACGACTCCGCCAACACCAACACCGGCAAGACAAGAAGCGTCTGACCCAGCCACTGGGGCTGTAGCTCGAAGAGGAGTAGTGGCGAGAGGCCGTGGAAGAGGTCGTGGGAGGACGTCCTCTAGAGGAAGAGGACAAGCACCTAGCCCATCTGGTACTAGGGCGGTGACTCCTCCACCAACTGAGGAAGTGGTAAGAGAGGGTGAGGAAGGGGAGGATGAACAAGTGCAGAACGAGGAATCGCCACCCCAACCTACCCCAAAGATGATCAATCAGGTTCTTGCTTATCTTAGCGGGTTATCTGATCAGGGCCAGACACCTCCAGTGTTTTCTGCACCAGCACCTCAGGTTTCGGAGGTACAACATGCAGCTATTGTGGCTCCCCGCATGGATGCCTAATTGGAAATAGGCACGTTTCCTCGTCTGACTACAGGGCCTATAATGACAAATGATCAGCATGAACTTTTCAGTAAGTTCTTGAAATTGAAACCTCTAGTCTTCAAGGGTGCTGAATCTGAGGATGCCTACGATTTTCTGGTTGACTGTCATGAGCTACAACACAAGATGGGTATAGTAGAACGGTTTGGTGTTGAGTTTGTGACTTATCAGTTTCAAGGGAACGCCAAAATGTGGTGGCGGTCACATGTTGAGTGTCAACCAACAGAGGCACCACCTATGACTTGGGCCTCATTCTCTAGCTTGTTTATGGAGAAGTATATCATCCCCGGACTTTGAGGGATAGGAAAAGAGATGAGTTTTTGAGCCTAGAGCAAGGTAGGATGTCGGTTACTGCGTATGAGGCTAAGTTTCGTGCATTATCCAGGTATGCCACCCAACTTTGTTTCAGTCCACAAGAGCGGATTCGCCATTTTGTGAAGGGGTTGAGGTCAGAATTGCGGATTTCAGCCTTACAGGTAGCAGCTACGGCAAAATCCTTTCAGGAAGTGGTAGACTTCGTGATAGAGGTGGAAGGAGTGAAGCCAGATGACTTCACCATGGCATCGACATCAAAAAGGTTTTGAAAGGGAGGTGAGTTTAATAATGGTTCTTACTCCAGAGGGCAAGACTCAGGAGGTTATCCAGCCCGACCCATTCAGTCTTCACTACAGACTGTAGTTGGGGGTCCGCCGCAGACCGGTCAATACTTCTCTGAGTTTGGAGGTTATCCCCAGACTTCGTCATTCTCACAGATACCTATGCTAGACCCCAGAGAATGTTATGGATGTGGGGAGACTGGACATATTAGGAGAAATTGTCCAAAATAGAGTTATAGACCGCCAATAGCTAGAGGTAGAGGTGGTCATGGTAGAGGCCGTTATTCTGGAGGACGTGGTGGCCGAGGTAATGGTGGTCACCAAAACGGTCGAGGTGACGGGCAAACTGGAGCCACTACAGCACAACATGGTAGGGGCAACAGGCAGACAGGCGATAGGGCCCATTGTTACGCTTTCCCTGGGAGATCTAAAGCGG
This sequence comes from Solanum peruvianum, assembly GCA_027705065.1. Lineage (NCBI taxonomy): Eukaryota > Viridiplantae > Streptophyta > Magnoliopsida > Solanales > Solanaceae > Solanum > Solanum peruvianum. The sequence goes on from JAKWJD010001759.1 coordinate 27,846,004, forward strand.
AGACATCTGACGCTGTTATCACAGGTAATCTTTTGGTTTGTGATTGCATGGCTTCTGTATTATTTGATCCTGGCTCCACATTTTCATATGTATCTTCCTCATTTTCTACTGGTCTTAATTTACCTTGTGAATTGCTTGACATACCATTCGTGTGTCTACTCCGGTGGGTGAGTATGTGATAGTTGAAAAAGTATATAGGTCTTGTTTGGTGACTTTTGTGGGGAGCAACACTTATGTAGATTTGGTTATCTTAGAAATGGTTGACTTCGATGCAATTCTGGTTATGACTTGGCTTTCTCCAAATTTTGCAATCTTGGATTGTAATGCTAAAACTGTGACGTTAGCCAAGCCTGGGACAGATCAGTTAGTGTGGGAGGGTGACTACAATTCCACTCCGGTTCGTATCATCTCCTTTATTCGTGCTAAGAGAATGGTTAGTAAGGGGTGTTTAGCTTTCTTGGCACATCTCAGGGATGACACTACCCAATTACCTTCAATTGAGTCGGTTTTGGTAGTCCGTGAGTTTCTGGATGTGTTCCCTGCATATCTTCCTGGTATGCCACCGGATAGAGATATTGATTTTTGCATTGATCTGAAACCGGGTACTCACCCCATTTCTATACCCCCTTATAGAATGGCTCCCGCGGAGTTAAGAGAGTTAAAGGCCCAACTTCAAGAGTTGTTGAGCAAAGGCTTCATTAGACCAAGTGCATCTCCTTGGGGTGCTCCGGTGTTATTTGTGAAGAAGAAGGATGGGAGTTTTCGGATGTGCATAGACTACCGGCAGTTAAACAAGGTAACTATTAAGCACAAGTATCCCATTCCTCGCATTAATGACTTGTTCGATCAGTTACAAGGTGCTTGTGTCTTCTCTAAAATTGACTTGAGATCCGGTTATCATCAATTGAAAATACGGGCAACGGATGTGCCAAAGACTGCTTTTCAAACCAGGTATGGGCATTACGAATTTGTAGTGATGTCTTTTGGTCTTACGAATGCCCCTGCTGCTTTCATGAGCTTGATGAATGGGATTTTTAAGCCATATCTGGATCTTTTTGTGATCGTATTTATTGATGATATACTGATATACTCCAAGAGTAAGAAGGAACATGAGGAGCATTTGAGAATTGTGTTGGAAGAATTAAGGGAGAAAAGGTTGTATGCCAATATTTCCAAGTGTGAGTTTTGGTTATAATCAGTGTCCTTCTTGGGGCACGTGGTTTCTAAGGATGGAGTGATGGTGGATCCTTCTAAGATTGAAACGGTGAGGAATTGGGTAAGATCTACTAATGTGTCAGAAATAAGGAGCTTTGTTAGTTTAGCTAGCTATTACCGTCGATTTGTCAAGGGATTCTCTTCTATTGCTTCCCACTTGACGAACTTGACTAAGCAGAATGTTCCATTTGTATGGTCGGATGAATGTGAGGAAAGCTTTCAGAAACTCAAGACCTTGCTGACTACTGCACCTATCCTTACCTTGCTAGTAGAGGGTAAGAATTTCGTTGTTTATTGTGATGCATCCTATTGTGGTTTGGGTGCAGTGCTAATGCAAGAGAAGAATGTAATTGCTTATGCTTCGAGGCAATTAAAGGTGCACGAACGCAATTACCCGACCCATGATTTGGAATTGGCTGCGGTAGTATTTGCATTAAAGCAATGGAGGCACTATCTATATGGGGTTAAGTGTGAAGTCTATACGGATCATCGTAGCCTACAGTATGTTTTACTCAGGATTTGAATTTGAGACAGAGGAGATGGATGGAACTATTGAAGGACTATGATGTTACCATCTTGTATCACCCAGGAAATGCTAATGTTGTGGCAGACGCCTTAAGTAGAAAAGCAGGGAGCATGGGTATTTTAGCCCACTTACAAGTTTCTAGACGCCCGTTAGCTAGAGAAATCCAAAACTTGGCTAATGACTTTATGAGGCTAGAAGTAAATGAGAAGGGAGGATTTTTGGCTTGTGTGGAGGCGAGATCTTCTTTTCTTGACAAGATCAAGGAAAACAGTTTGATGATGAGAAACTAAGTCGAATTCGGGATATGGTGTTGCGAGGAGAGGCTAAAGAAGCAATAATTGATGAGGAAGGTGTTTTGAGGATTAAGGGAAGGGTATGTGTGCCCCGTGTGGATGATTTGATCCACACTATTCTTACAGAGGCTCATAGTTCCGGATATTCTATACATCCTGGTGCAACCAAGATGTACCGTGGACCTAAAGCAACACTTTTGGTGGAGTAGAATGAAGCGCGACATTGTTGATTTCGTTGCCAAATGTCCAAATTGTCAACAAGTAAAGTATGAACACAGAGAGGCCCGGAGGAACACTTCAGAGAATGCCCATTCCTGAATGGAAGGGAGAGAGAATTGCAATGGACTTCGTGGTTGGTCTTCCAAAGACATTGGGTAAGTTTGATTCTATTTGGGTAATTGTGGACAGATTAACTAAGTCTGCTCACTTCATTCTGGTCAAGGTGACTTACAATGCAGAGAAGTTAGCCAAAATCTATATCTCAGAAATTGTTCGACTGCATGGAGTTCCACTCTCCATTATATCAGATAGAGGTATGCAGTTTACTTCTAAGTTTTGGAGAACATTGCATGCGGAATTAGGTACTAGGTTGGACCTGAGTACTGCATTTCACCCTCAGACCGATGGTCAGTCTGAGCGAACGATTCAGGTATTGGAAGATATGCTTCGTGCATGTGTGATAGAATTTGGTAGTCATTGGGATAACTTCTTACCCTTAGCGGAGTTTTCATACAATAATAGCTATCACTCAAATATTGATATGGCTCCATTTGAAGCATTGTATGGGAGGAGATGTAGGTCTCCCATTGGTTGGTTTGATGCATTTGAGGTTAGACCTTGGGGTACTGATCTATTGAGGGATTTAATAGAGAAGGTGAAATCTATTCAAGAAAAGCTTTTAGCGGCTCAAAGTAGGCAAAAGGAATATGCGGATCGAAAGTTTAGAGTCTTGGAGTTCATGGAGGGTGAACAAGTCTTGCTGAAGGTTTCACCCATGAAAGGGGTGATGCGGTTTGGTAAAAGAGGTAAGCTAAGCCCAAGGTATATTGGACCATTTGAAGTACTTAAGCGAGTAGGGGAGGTGGCTTAGGAATTAGCCTTGCCTCCAGGAATGTCAGGAGTGCATCCGGTATTTCATGTGTCTATGTTGAAAAGATACCATGGGGATGGAAACTACATCATTCGTTGGGATTCGGTTCTGCTTGATGAGAATTTGTCTTATGAGGAGGAGACTGTTGCCATTCTAGATAGAGAAATTCGCAAGTTGAGGTCGAGGGAGATTGCATCCATCAAAGTTCAATGGAAGAATCGACCAGTTGAAGAGGCCACTTGGGAGAAGGAGGCTGATATGGAAGAAAGATACCCACACCTGTTTACAGATTCAGGTACTCCTTTTCGCCCTTGTTTTTCTTCTTGTGATCGTTCGAGGACGAACGATGGGTGAATTGGTATCTATTGTAACGACCTGTTTAGTCGTTTTGAGCATCAGATTTTATTTCTGCAAAAACTGTCTGAGTCAACGGAACCCACGACGGACCGTCATGGGCACGACGGACCGTCGAGGGGGTCTCGTTCCAAAACACTTAGAATTCTGAAATTTGGGTACTGAAATCGACTCTCTGAACTTCGTGACGGAATGGCAGGACGGACCGTCGTGGGCAGGACGGACCGTCGTGGGCATGACAGACCGTCACACATCTTCCACAGAAATTAAGTCTCTGAACTTTGTGACGGACCTGCAGGACGGACCGTCACAGCCATGACGGACCATCACAGGTTGCGTAATCCTAGGCTGGGTCGGATTTCTGTAAATATTTTAAGGGGTGTTTTGGACTATTCCTGCTTATAATTATAAAGTTAGTGGTTTAATATTAATAACTCAATTACTTGGGGGTTAAAGGAGGTAACCTTGGAATAATTAGTGGGTTATTTTTATCATCTTTATACTTAATTATATGCTAATTAGGGTAAAAGAAAAAGGGGTTTGAATAAGAAAAATAGAAAGAACAAGAGAGGGAGAATCGATCAAGAGAGAGAGGAACGAAGAGGATAGCAAAGCTTTGGGGAATTTGCTTGCTTGATCACGAATCTTCGGTGGAAGTAGGTTATGGTTTTTATGCTATTCGTAGTAGACTCTTAATAGCGAATGATATGTGTTGGGTAGTATTATAAAACCTTCTATATGCTTGATTGTGTGCTTACATGATGTGATTATATTATTGTGATAAATAAGCATGATGAGGCTATTGAATCTCTAATCCTAAATTCACTTTGTTAACGATGATGCCTTGGTATAAAAGAAGGCTTGATGAACTAACATAATGAGATTGATGATGCCTTGGTATAAAAGAAGGATTGATGAATTGATAGAATGAGATTAGTGGAGCGGGTGTCACGAACCGACACGTAGAATCAGGGGATCGGGGGTCACGAACCGACACGTAGATTAGGGGATCGGGTGTCACGAACCGACATGTAGAATTAGGGGATCGGGTGTCACGAACTGAAACGTAGAATTAGGGGATCGGAGTGTCACGTTCCGACACATAGTAGTAGGGGAGCGGAGTGTCACGTACCGACACAAGGGAATAAAGATAATGAATCTTGAAATTATGTTAATAAAATTCGAATGAAAAGAACCTATTTCCCAAATGAGTAAGGTGTGGAGACTTGAGTTCTCATAGGTGTGGTTTGATGTTGTTACACATGATTTGTGTACTTGTTGTTTTCACCTGTTGAGTAATATGGTTGATTTTATGTTATTATCTGATATATACTGTTTTCTATTTTGAGTTGGCCGATGATACCTACTCAGTACTTGTGCCTTGTACTAACCCTACTTGTATTTGTTTTCTTGATTATTTGAGGAGTGCAGCAAACGTGTCATCGTCTTCAACTCAATCGCAACTCTAGCCAGTCTTCATTCCACCGGATTTCAGGGTGAGCTAATGCTTGTAGCTTGGACTGGATCTTCTTCTTCATGTCTTGATGCCTTGAAGTTCCGGCATGGACTATCTTTTATTTATTTTAGCTTCTTAGATACTTTTAGATTAGTAATTTGAGGATAGATGTTCCTGTGATGATGACTTCCAGATTTTGGGGAATAATAGATATTGAGTTTTTAGAAGTTATTGAATTGATTTTCATTAATGAGTTTAAGTCTTCTGCATTGTATTTTGTTCAATATGTTTGGGTTTAGATTGGTTGGTTCGCTCACATAGTAGGATAAGTGTGGGTGCCACTCGCGGCTCGGTTTTGGGTCGTGACATAGATAGATTAGAAATAGATTCAGACTTAGAGTCTATAAAATCTATAAATAGTGATGATTTCTTTGAAGAAATCTATGAAGAATATTCAACTAGTTCAGAAGAGTCTGATTAAATGAATAAAGAAATACAAGAAAAGGAAGATTCTGTACAGATATTACATACAGAAGAAGATCACCATGGATATGCTTTAAAAGCAACTTTGATGGAGAAACATTTAAGAAAATCCAAGGATTAAAATTAAATCTTAAAATAGAAGACAACTTATTAAGCAGAATGCAAAGGATTTTCACAGAGATAAAATCTCTTATCATGAATATCAAGAAGTTTGAAAAGGTATAGAAATTACCCAACTACAGGAAAACATAAGTTAAACTTATTAACAAAATCAAGGATAAATCAAATATTAAGAAAAATTCCTGAAAAGAAAAGAAAGAAAATGAATTACGTTCATTTAGAGGAATCCAAATATTGGTTAAATCAACCTTTAAGAAGGAATAAATTGTCCTATAGTGATAAATTTATCCGATGAAAGATTTATGAACGCAAGAGAAGGAAATCTTGGAATAGTAGAAGGAAATTTAGCTTACACTAAGCTTCTATTCACTTATTATCCAAGATATTGTATATCACTAAAAGACGCTGACTTTAATGATGCATTAAGTCTACATTTTCAGATCAAAAGGAATGATCTATTTAAACCAGGTAATCATATAATGAGTATATATTACCAAGCATTATACACAGTTAAAAATTCAAATTATGGAAATGTGTATAAAAATAAAGAATCTATTGAAATAGATAGAGAATGTGCAGGAATTGCTAGAATTATTGAAGCAGAAATTCAACAAGCACAAATTCCAGACAAATATGAAATTCGATTTGGAAAACACACGAGATAGGAAGTACTAGTAACCCTAGGCTTTCATTAGAATATAGAAGAAATTCCATTAGAAAAAGTATATCTATTAGGTATCCTTTAATACATGAACACTCAAATATATTGAAAATAAGAGGAAGAATATTCAATGGATTAGAATGGAAAAATCAGGATATTCTGATACAAACAGGGGCAACTACTAATCATATTAAAGAATATCTTATAAATGGATTAACAGTTTACGAAGGAGAACAATACGTATACAAAACCTTTGAAGGTAATAATTTTAGTTGTAAAAATATGGTGGATTTACCTATACAACTAGACACAATAAGAATAACAGTCCCTTGTTATATTATAAATCATGAAAGTAATCAAGAAATAATTTTGGGAAATTTATTTCTAAATGATTTAGAAGACTATAACATCGGAAAAGATGGAATAGAAATGATATATAAAAATGAAAGAAATGATATATAAAAATGAAACTTGTTTCTTATCAAAAATATAAATGCCAAAAGAAACAATTTTTAAGGTTTCAGTTTTTATAGAAATAACAATATATGATACAAAATTGACAACTTGTTGTCAAATAGATAACGGATCAGAAGCAAGTCTAGCAAAATCTTTTTTAATAAAAGATTGGGACTTAATAAAAATAATATCTCTATGATAGGAATCACAGGAGATAAAGAAAAATTAACAAAATCAAAAGAAAAGGTAGAAATAATTTGGATCGAAAATTGTTTCTATAAAAAATTGTTTGCTTGATAAACTAGAAACAGATTTATTATTAGGAAATGATTTTATACAACAATTTCAGAATTATCAACAAACATTGTATATGATAAATCTGAAAACACCTTGTGGACATTATATCAAAGTCCCAAGAATACAAAATGTTTATAATCTTGAAAAACATAAAGATAAATATGAAAGAAATATTTAGATAATTTAAGAAAAATTACTTGTAAATGTCTTAATTAGAAAAAATGAAAGAAAATTTACAAAAATCATATGCTGAAATCCATTAGAAAATGGGAACAAAGCCATGAAAGAGCAAGTTTAATACTAAAAGATCCAAATATAATAATTAGGGTAAAACCAATGTTATATAATGAAGAGGAAAAATTGGAATTTAAAGTCCAAATTAATGACTTACTAAGTTAAATCTCATAAGAATGAGTAAAAGTCCTCATAGTAGTCCAGCATTCTTGGTAAGAAATCATGCTGAATCAAAGAGAGGAAAAGCAAGAATGGTAATAAACTATAAAGAATTAAACAAAATTGTCTATTTGATGGATATTTTATTCCAAATAAAAACAATTTAATTAACTTGCAAAAGGAAAAACGTATTTTTTTCAAAATTTGACTGTAAAGTGGGATTTTGGCAAATAAAATTAGAAGAATTCAGTTAAATTAACTGTATTTAGTACACCTAATGGACATTACGAGTGGTTAGTAATGCCTTTTGGATTAGAAACGCACCACAAATATTCCAAGAAGAATGGATAAGATCTTCTCAGAAGATAACCATTTAATAGTTTATATTGATGATATATTAATATGTTCTAAAACATACGAAGATCATTAAAACATCTGAATTTTTTTTTCCAGAAAAATGTTTAAAAAATGGAATAATCTTAAGTCAGAAAAAAAGGCTGAAATAAATAAAAATGAAATAGAATTTTTAGGAATGATTATTTCTAAAAATGGAATAGAACTTCAAGCACATATTGCTAAAACAATCATAGAATTTCCTGATAAATTACAACAAAACAAGAAATCCAGAAATTCTAGGTTGTTTGAACTATGCAGGAGAATTTATACCTGGTTTAGCAAAGAAAAGAAATTTACTTCAAAAATTAATAAGAAAGTCCAACAACTTGGTTGGACAGAAGAACACACAAAATGTGTAAAAAACTTAAAAGAAGAATGCAAAAATTTGGCCAAGTTAAGACTACCAGATGAAAGTGATAATCTAGTTCTACAAACAGATGCATCGGATTATCATTGGGGTGCTATTTTGCAAACAGATCTTAATGAAATTTGTAGATACACAAGCGGTACATTTAATGACGCAGAAACAAGATATTCCACTAACAAAAGGAATTATTAGCAATCGTAAAGGGAATAAAAGTTTTCTACATTTCTTTTACCAAAACAATTCATTATTAGAACTGATAACACACAAAGTTGAGGACTAATAAAAACAATAAATTGCCTTCAGAACCTCAATACAGGAGACTTCATAGATGGCAAGTGTTATTATCTTTTTATACATTTTCTATTGAATATATAAAAGGAATTGACAATTTTCTTGCAGATTTCCTATCAAGAAACGTCCAATATGGACAATCAGACGAAAATCCTAGTTAATAGGATATATTAAAATATGAAAAAGGTGGATGAATCCATCGACGAGAAAGGACAAAAATTGTTCAAAATAGAAATGAACTCTCTAACTAAACTATCAGAACAATCTCGAATGCTGCAGTTCGAAATAAAACCAACTTGGCACTGATCAAGCCGAAAACATGAGAGAATTTTTACTTCTCTGTGAACATTTGGACTCACGTCCAACTCAGAATTCAAATCTGAAAGAGAATATCATTCTCAACAAGGTGACAGGAGATGTCCCACCAACACCTAGTGTAAAAAACATCTCGACGGTACGCACGGATATGCCATCTTCGTCCAAAAAGGATGTAAGAGAAAGCCGAGCAAATGAAGCTTCAAGCTCATCATCAGTTAAAACTGAAAGAATATCTGGAGACCCAGAAAATAAAACTAACCCAGATTCTTCTGGAGCAAAAGATTTTTTCTTCTTTGCAGGTACATCCAAAAGAAGAAGAGTATTTAAAATTCACTAAATACATTTATAATCTCCCAGAACACAGCGGAGAAACATATGGAGTTTTACGAACTACCAGTTTATTTCCTAGAATTTCCATATTCCCAAATGGAATTCCGAGCTTTTCAGCTCAATTATTTGAGTTCGGATTTTTGGATCGAGTCTGCACAGGTCCAGACCTCAAAGAGTTATCTCAACTACCATCCAGATTATTCAACGCAATCAAGAATTTCAGCCAAGGCGATTGAGGAGTATACTGTAGATTCTATAGTATTGCAATGGAATGTCAAGACTCTCAGGCATACTATCCAACTCTCAACTACATAATAGTTGAGAAAATAAAAGATTTCAACGTTAAGGCTACGGGAGTTGATAAAAAACTTCCTTTTCTTAACAAAAAGTGGATACAAACCAGAAGGGCATTAGGAATAAAAGCCTTATATGCCATTCTAAACAGATTTTACCGAGATAATTTCAAAGTAATTGATCAAGATTCTGACTGGGTATTAATCACCAAGGGAAATTAAAAGTCAGAATTACTTAAAGAAAGGATCCTTGATATCGAGCTCCATAGATTAGGGGCAACGGAGGAAACTTGGAAGCTAGCATGTAAAATGCTAGAACATGAACATAATCGTTGATGAAAGAAGATCGATGAAGAAGACAAATGTAAGCACTTACGTAGTCAAACAAAAACGTAAGCACTCACTCAATAGCATTTTCCACTTAGATAACTTTCCGGTTGGCATCGACTTTTGGAAAATATACTTCAGCGGGTCCATTCTTCAAATGAGATGTGTAGTATAAGAAGACAAATAATGTCTCAACTTCTGGGCGAGCCAAGTCAAAGCACCACACATTTTCTTTAGAAGAGTACAAAGAGATTCATACGGCGTGAACTTCTTGATTATATAATAGATAGACCTTTCCTTCTTTCCTGTCTCGTCGTGTTGACCAAGTACGGATACGAATGCACTATTTGAGACGGATAAATATAACAACAATGGACTCCCTCCTCGTGGAGGAACCAATAACAGTGGATTGGAAAAATATTTCTTGATAGCATCAAAAGTTGTTTTACACTCTTCAGACCACTTTATCGGGGCGTCTTTCTTCAACATCTTGAAGATATGCTCACACAGCAGAGTTGATTGAGCTATGAATCGACTGATATAGTTCAACCTTCCTAAGAAACTCATCATCTCATTCTTCGTCTTCGGAGGAGGTAACTCTTGAATTTCCTTAATCTTGGAAGGATCGAGCTCAATACCTCTTTTACTGACTATAAATCCCAACAACTTGCCAGCTAGCACTCCAAAAGCTATTTAGCGGGATTCAATTTAAATTTATAACGCGGCAAATGGTTGAAAAACTTCTTCAAATGCGTCAAGTGGTCCAAACTCTCGCGGGACTTGATTATGACGTCATCCACATACACCACGATCTTTTTATGAATCATATCATGAAATATAGTCGTCATAGCACTTATATAGGTGGTACCAACATTTTTGAGGCCAAATGGCATCACCCTGTAATGATATACACCCTAAGGTATAGTAAAATTTGTGTTTTCTGCATCTTTCTCGTCTATCAAAATCTAATGATAACTTGCGTAAATCCACAAATGAATGTATTTTATGCTTAGCACAATCATCGATCAAAATATGAATGTTCGACAATGGAAAATTATCCTTTAGGCTAGCTTTGTTGAGATCTCTATAGTCGACACAAATTCTGATCTTCCCATCTTTTATTGCGACCGGAACAACATTGGCCAGCCAAGTCGGGTATTGCATCACTTCCACCAATCGAGATTCAATCTGCTTGGTGATCTCTTCTTTGATCTTTAGACTCAACTCAATCTTGAATTTCCGAGACTTTTACTTTACCAGACTAAACCTTGTATTAATCGGCAATTTATTAGACACAACATTGGTACTCAGCCCTAGTATGTCGCTGACTTCCTAGACGAACACATCAATGTACTCGTTGAGTAAGTGTATTAGATCCTTTCTATGAGATTAATTCAAATGAACACTGCTTTTGACCTCTTTGACACATTCTTGGTCTCTCAGATTCATAGTTTTAGTTTTCTCCAAATTCGGCTTATGGTGACTTTCAAACTGTAGAAACTCTTCAACAACATATTCTGGTGCCTCATTTCCCTGATCGTATTCATTGTCCTCGCCATCACCTGCCTCATTTTGTTTGTTCATCTCGTGACATGACATGACATTGGCAGGTTTAAAATTAATATTACTGAAACCATAAATAGACAATGTTTGAAAAGTAAAGTATAGAAGATTAATATATAAACAAATTTTCAAATAAAAGAGACTTTCATTCAAATTGGAAATAATGCAAACTTTTGCTATGGCCCAGGTCCATGTTTCCTTTTCAAACATCACGGGGGAATTTTCAAAATTCAAGCAATTAAGAAAATGCAAAATGGTGGGTCTCGGGTCTCTTTCGAACCGCCACCGATCTAAATATGCATAAATGATGCCCTTCTACCAAGGATTTAGGGGAATCAGAATCGGCATGGAGGTCCAAATCTGTAGCGTCTCCCCAGGCTATGCATCGCGGAATCCTGTCAGCTCGACCTCATCCTCAATGACAACATCAATCTCTTTGAAAAGGCCGCAGATTCCTTCCCCAAGGTGGTTATGCCCGGTATACTCCTGGACTGGAAATGATTGATATACATGAGGGATTGGCTTAGCCAATTCTTGATCATTCTTTTTCTTCATATTCATATCATCATCTGTGGGGATGTACCCCAAACCATATCTATCTCCTTTGATAGGGACCAAAATAGGATCAATAATTCCTTGGAAATTTCTTTCCAATCTGAAACCTGGTTCAAAATCATTTTGCACCATCACCGTGTCTATCATCTTGTACACGCCAGGCATGGGAGTCTGTGGGTCCAAGCTCTCACCGGTGGCATTTACCGGCACCATCGTGTAGAAATCTGTACCTCGCGATACCTATCAATAATATGCGCCTGTCTGCTGGAGTGACTCCCTTCGCCATGAATAACCAGCTCTTCATCTTTCCAAACAAGTTTCATCATATGATGTAGAGTAGAAGGAACAGCTCCAATCATATGGATGAAAGGCCTTCCCCAAAGAAGGTTATTGCCGGTGTCGATATCCAAGATTTGAAACTCTGCGCTGAATTCTTACGGACCCATTTGGATGATCAGATTCACCGCTCCCAACGTATCTCTCTGAACCTCATCAAAGGCTCTCACATAGACTTGGTTTTGTTCCAGCTTTCCCAAGTCAAAACATAACTGCCTTAATGTTGACAATGGGAAAATGTTCATATTGGATCAATCATCCACCAGAAATCTGGGCTGGAGTCTTCTCAAAATGCTTAAAAATAGAATAATCCTTTGGCTGCATCTTTCTCAAAAATTTCTCCGCTTCGCCTTCGCTTATCAGCCTTTTAACCATATATTTCTTCTGTCCCCCAAGATCCAGCTCTTTGGGAGTATAACACCTCTCCGATCAAGTCATACCCTGAGCAGCCACAGTTTCAATCACAAATTTTAGCCTGACAAGAGTTTTTGATGGCACCAAGACAACAACCTTCACAGGTGTAAGGATCACGAACTCTTCTTTCTCTTTGACGCTTAATGAGGCCACGACCTTTCTAATTTGTCATGAAAAACTGGAGTTATGAACTTAGTCACACACCACTCATCATCCGTCTCTATCATGTAGATATTGACACCTTCATGATTTGACAAAGGGTTGGCGTTGACATTAGGCGCGGCTGCTTGTAGAGAAACCACCTCCTGGTCGATCAGATCTTGAATCTTGTGCTTAAGGTTGATGCAGTCCTCGGTATTATGTCTGACACTATTGGAGTGATACACACACCTTTGATCGGGCCTGTAGAATTTTTAACTAGTATCCATCGTCTTGGGGCCCACAAGGTTGATATATCCGGTCACAGCCAGTCGATCGTACAACATTTTTCGACTTTCAACGAGCGCAGTAAAGTTTCTGGGAAGCTTCTTCATGAATCTGGGTCAAGGAGGATCATAAGTGCCTTGTTACGGAGGGGGTACCTTTAATAATTTCTTGTATTTGGACATGGAGCTTGGCTTCTGGGATATGAATTTTATTTGGTAATTTGGTGATGGAGCTTGGTAGTTTGGGGAGGTATTTTGGTAGAGTGGATCTTGGACATGATAGACTGGAGGTGGTGCTCTGTCGCTCGACTGCACATTGGCAAAGTTAGGAGCAACATTTTGGTAGTGGGGGGATGGAATTTATTAAAGGCGGTGCTCTGTCGTTCGACTGCACATTGGCACAGTTAGGAGAAAAATTTTGGTAAGTGGGGGATGGAATTTGGTAAAGTGGAGGAGGATTTCAGACTTTGGTAAGATTGAGAGGGGGCTTTTTTGTAAGGGGAGGTAGTATTTTGGTATTACTAGAGGATTATTTGGATGACTAGCCCGTGTATAGAAAGCTTGGTAGGAGTTATGGGAAGGTCGAGGAAGACCTTGCGAGGAAGATGATCTTCTTGGAGTCTTCTTCCCCTCATAAGAGACAACAACAAAATCTTATCTCTTTTTCTTTAATAATCCCGACGATCTGGGCGATGCGGCAACGCGAGCTATTTTCCCTATTTTCAAACCATCTTTGATAGTATCACCAATCTTGACTATGTCATCAAATTTTGCTCCAATGAGAAACATGATTCTATCATAATATTCGGGCTCTTGCACCCACACAAACACTTCCACTATTTCTTTCTCAGACACAGGCGGCCTTACCTAGTTGCTTCATTTCTCCACCTGTAGGCGAACTCTCTATAACTTTCAGTGGATTTTTTGTTTATATTTTCCAAGGAGTATCGATCGGGAAAGATTTCCACATTGTAAGCAAACCGATCAATAAATTCCTTGGCAAAGGCATTCCAATTGGGCCACTTCTTGGTCTCGTGGGAGATGAACCATTCTCGAACCTCCCCGCATAGACTTCGGCTAAAGAGCCATATCAATAAAGCTTCGTCTCTACAAACTCTAACAAGCTAGTCACATTAGGACCTCTTATGGGACATAGGATTTCCTACTCCTTCAAAAGTATTAAACTTAGGAATTTTGAACCGTTCTTGGAGGTCTAAATTTGGGTGGATGCATAAATCCTCATAGTTAAGACCAGCGACATCGGAGATGCTTTGGAACTCTTTCATGGCTTTCCTGATCTCTTCTTTTATATTCACTTTTACTTTTTCCTTTGCCCTCCATTCTGTTTCCTATTCCTCGCAGTGGTCCAGCTCATAACCATGCACGTCGCGCTCAGTCGGGACGGGAATCTGGAAAGTTGTTCTTTTAGATAGGAGGTCTCCCATCAGCAGTATTGACATTGAAACCTGGTGGAGGCAGATCATGTCTCCTTTAAATCTCCATCTTCATTTCCACAATCTGTTGCATAATCAATTTTTTTTGGTCTGCTACAGTGGCTTGAGCCACAACAACGTCAGTGAGACTTACTTCTTCATTGTTGTGTCCCATTACTGTTTTTCCTTTGTCTGAATCTTGTTTGGGAAAGGAATCTGTGGGACCTTTGGATCTGGTGAAATTGGGATGATTTGCCAGCTTAATTGACACAGATCAGTTTCAAAGTACCTGAGAAGGAAAACAACTCAAAGGCAAATTTTTCAGTTCAGAATCAGAATACGAAATGCATCATATAACACAAAGAGCTAATAAACACATAAGTCTGTTTGAGGATATCTTCAACCCACGAAGAAGGACGAAAACAAATTTTTAACAAGCAGGAGTTTTCTTGTTTTAGTTTACACTATCTCAAAAAGGCTATATCACGTTGAGCTAAGACTTCTTACAGCTGCTGACGTCAGTTGATATAGTCTTCGTATCTCCTTGTATCATGAAAGTGGGAGAATGAAAATTTTTAAAGGTAGGAGTCGGTCCTTGGAAGACTGCCTACGTATCTCATAAAGAGAATTCAGGATCAACGTAGTAAGAGTACAAGATAAAATACTATTTTTCATTCATTCAGTCTGTACGGTTACATGGAAATCGAAAGATAACAACAAAGCTTTAAAGATAAAATGATGACTACATCTCAATCATTCTTCTTCTCTATGTCGTCTCAGCCACGGGGAACAAACCCGACTCAAATTTTTTCCATGTTGATGAGGGCTTCTATGTTGTAGCAAAAACTTGAGACATCTTGAAAGACTATGATATACAACATCGTGGTAAGCACACGATTTAAAGATTTCTCCTCAAAAGGATCGAGACCTCTATCATCATCATGGATAGGGGATAAGACTTCATTCCAAACCAAATCCATGTGGATATGCAACATTGATCATCTGAACAGTTTAAAATAATGACAAACAAACCGAGTTTACTCAATCGGCTCCGACTGGTTATACGTGAGAATTGTATTATTACCCCACGTGTGGGGGATGTTCTCAATGTTGATCTGGTGGCAGATTCTCACCTTAAGTTGCACACATTCTTCTATCATATGCCCTCGCTAGTTCGGGTGGAAGGCATATACTTTTGAAGATTTTTCATGTCCAAAGCTGAAGCCACTCCCTCATGAGGTTTCCATCCAAGATGTTTTTGCAAAGCAGCGCAAGACATAACTTTAGCTCTTACATGATGCGTCGGCTCGTAGCTGGAAGAGTGATACACTTATATCCACCTCTCAGATTATCCAGAAATAGAGGCTTGTAGATGATTTCCTCGTTAACATCTTCCTCAGTATCTCCAGGGTGAGTGTCATCTGGACCACCACTAGCCTCTTGCTCGCGGATAGAGTATTTCTCACGCATTTTCTGAAGTTTGTCGATCATGTTATGGTGGAATGTCTTGTTCTTCTTCCTTAATGCATATATTCTTTCCTTCATAGTGATGAATTCTTCCATCTCTGCTGTCAGTTCCTCATCAAACGATGCATTTCTGGCTAACAGACTTGCGGTGTTTGACTCTATCTCTACTTCTCTCGCTTCCCTTTCTTGAATCCTCAATCGAAGCATATCCAACTTCTTACTCAAATCCTCTATCTCTATGCCTCAATGTTTTTCTTCTTCTTCATTTTTTACCCAGATGCTCATCCAGCGCCGAAGTTGCAGCTTTGTAGGCTGACGTGGCTTCGACCCTAAGTCCTTCTTCTTTGACCTCTTGAATTTCCCGCGTGATTTGTTCTATCTTTCTCTGTAACTCCTCTCCCGTAAGTTCCACCTCGATACTCTTACCCTTTTCCTTAACAGTGATCTTACCTTTCCTAAAACAGTAAAGTAGTGATTTAGGACTTGGAGTATGAGATGTCTTTTTGGGGTTAGAAAATCATGACTCGGAAAATTTTGGTCAAACATCTTGTAGGATTGACTTGTGTATATATTTCTGCAAAAATCTGGACAAGAGTGGGGGTACGATATCCTCACTCAAAGCAACATATCACATAAATAGTTAAACCACATATATCGCGTTCTAATCATGCATGTGATCCTTTTGTGCCAAGGGTAGGCCTGCGATATGAAAGATGTATTGTGTCATTTAAAACAGATTGTTGCCTCTCCCAAAACAACTTTACAAAAAATCATAGCATTCGTTACATAGTTATAATCAAACGGGGGTACATTTTCAGGGAAGGGGAATACATTGCGAATACAAACAAAAAATAATTCCGCGCAGGGGAATTAAAGATGGATGGTCCTGCTCCTCCTCTGGATTTCTCTACCTCTTTGCGGATGATGCACCTGATTGTTAACACATATGGCTCAGCGAACACAACTTTTGAAGATGGCAGCACAACACATAGAATGTTGATCTGCTCATACAAGATTTCATCTAGAAGTATTAAACAGGCCCTTGCGTCGGTTAGCTCTTGTGACATTGCAGCTAAAGCCCTCTGACTTTTTAATTCTCTAGAATGGTACTCTTGCTCCCTTCGTTGAAATTCTTGCTCATTTTCGCCCCATTCCTGCTGAAAATGATATGCGTAGATCTGGAGTCTTATATGTATGTCTTTGATTTCTTGACCCACACATGGTGTTGGGTTCACTACACCACGCAAATCATTCTGCAACAACGCATTGTATTCATCAACATACCCAACTTCATGTCTGTTTCAGCCATATCCCATTTCATGTTGACACGTACGTCCCATTCTTAAAAGATAATCTTGGCAAAAGATATTTTATCACACCCGCGGTAATCGACGATGAAGGAGCTAGTATCCCCTTGGACGGGTGTGATTTGCGTTATGCCGGTGCATCATCCTAGATGGATTGTAGGATCGCAATCATCTGATGTCGAGAAGAACCAAAAATGGATGTTTGGCCCCCTGCGTTGCTATCCTTTCGGACTTGATGTTCGGCAACATCCACTCTATTTCTCCTTCTCTTAGATCATAAAATACCCTTGCCTACGCATCTCTGGTGGTATAATTGGGAATATGCGGATGCTTAGATAGAATTCGTAATTATCAAGGGAACTCGCTTTGCTCGGTTTTTCCAACTCTTGTGGTAGGGAGACGTCCCTCTTGCACAGGTAATCTGTCATCCACCGTTGAAGTAGAATGTTGCAACCTTGGAAAAATGGGAACCCATTTTTACACAATCTCAAAGATTGATAGATGACGGCCAAGATGATCGGGGCCAAACTGTGGTGCTTCTTTTCCTCCCATTCGTTACCAGTTCATCTAAAGATGGATTCTACTACCATCACAACCCGGGTATTAATCTTTTTCTCTTCATCGTGTGGGAACACCATCGTTCTCAAAAGGCATGCAGAGAACGCAATAGTTTGAGTTTTCGTCCAAGTACTGTGATCGTGGAATTCTTTAATAATTTGAAATAGTTGTTGTGCCCCCACCTTTCAAAAAATCTCATTAGCGGTATGTCTTGAGCATCCAACTAGTCCGCATTTACAAGCAATAGAATGTTTTTGAACTTCTTACTAGTCGGTTTATCCGGTAGAAGGATATGATGATTTGAATATTTTTTTCTATTATCACATGTTCCGATGGAGTCCAAACAATCCTTTGTTTGTTCTATTGTCAATGTTATTTCGACGTCTCAAAAACGAAACACCATCCATTCGTCATCCCAGAATCGCATAATTATCTCGATAAACGTGGGAAAAACCTTGAAGTCCATTATCAAAGATAAATGGCCCAGGTGAATCAAGATTTCTCTCTTTTCACAAGCTTTGAGATTGTCTCACCATAGCAGAGAATGTTTGGTGTCTTGGTGACCATATTGAAACTGAGGAACTGACTCAACATCTACAAAAGCATACAACTAGTTAGTTTCCACCCCAAGGGCACAACAAACAGTTAAACACGCAAACATCTTTCATATTCAACACACAAATATGATCATCTTATCGAGTCATGGGCTCTTTGTACTCAAGGTGATCTTTCTAATGGGTCCAACACTCCTTGGGTGTTGGGTCATCTTAGGCCAATGCGCTACTTTTCGGGATTTGATTTTGCTCTATCTTAATTTAACTAGAAGTGGGTTGTATTTATAGTGAAAAGGGTAACCTAAGCGGACTACTTGGGCCGGGACAGTTAACAACTGTTGACTATCAAGTAGCCAACTACATTCATCAGGGTGCCCCGAGAAAGATTTGCTTAACGAACGATTGCGAACTCACATAATCGTCCTTTAAATGGTAAATAAAAATAATCGTCGTTTAACGGAGTTGTGATATGCCATGAATGCAACAGTTGATATAATACTATAAAGAAATACATAAACAGTTATTTCACACAGCCAAACAATTTTAGTTTTAAGGTTAGAATCCTCCATATCCACAACAAAGTCGTCATTTCTCTTTTATCAACAATTTCGGAAAGATTATATTTTTTGTGAGTTTTCAGGATTTTCGTAGAGTCTCCACTTAATTCTAAAGGAAAGATTAATAAAAATATTTTTTCAATTTGACTAAACTGGAAATCGAGTTGAAATTTTTTTTAGGAGGTTCTGTGATTCATATTAACGCCTAGGAAAGGTTTAAAAGAACCTAAAACGTCAGCTTACTTGTGCTTATCTGACAACTAACTTGATTTTGCTAAAATGTTAAACTTATTTTTTGGATTTAAATTACTTAGTATTCGTTAAAAAGTGAAATACTAGCCTATCTTTTAAGTAACTTATTTTAACTCGAAAATATATTAAAGTCATTTTAAGTCTTTTACGGTTGATCGATTTAATTGAAACAGTTAGAACATAGTGACCCCTTGCGAGGATTGGCGAGTTCCTAACATTAAAACTAACGGCAATCAATCAAAATAAATAAGCGATAAGTAAAAGAGAGGGGAGAGAGAGGGTTGGGTCCATATCCGATTTCTGTCCGCCTGGACTGGTATTTGGACTCACTTTCTTTTGGGTTTATAATCCATTTTTATTTTGGGGTTTTTAGTCCATCTCCGTTTGTGCCTGTTCTAGACTAGCAAAATAATAATAAGTAAATATACAAGGATTAGTCTTGAAAACAACAAAATACAAAATAATAAAAAAAATCTGGGTCATTTAATCCAACTTCTTCTACTTTCATCAATTCTTTAAACTTCGGGACCTGTCCGTTAATTTATTTTTATTTTTTTGTGTGGGATGACCAACTCGAAGAACAGATATTTGAGCCTTCGTGGCTCAAAAAAAGGATGCAAAGGAGGAGGCGGAGTCCCAATGGAGTCGAAAGGAATTCGTGCAACAAAAAAAAACGAGTAAGCATACAGAAAAATAACAAATAGGGCATGATTTAAGTGAAAACACAGATCCATTCAAACCAAACCAACAAAAACAATGAATTAAAAGTGAGAAAAAAAAATCAAATAAAATATAAATAAAAGAAATAACAAATTCCAAAAATGCCTCCAAAATCAGTAAATGACCCCTTTAGAGAAAGCAAAACCAAATTGACTAAGGGGATGGCAAAGAATCATAAGTCGGACGGTGCTACTGTGCTTAATAGAAAAAACAAGTATACAAAACTTGTGGGCATCGAAATTGAGGGTCAAAGATGCATAATAAACAAATAAAGAAATAACCATAATAATAAACAAATAAAAAGAAACAGACAACATAACAACCGAGCGTTGCACCCCAATTATATGAAAAATAGTTCCACCAATGGGGCCTAATGAAACTAATCTATTGCGATAAAATAGGCATATAGACATAGGGGGCAGCAATGTAAGTTAAAAAAAGAGTATATGATTCAAACTATCATGCTAAGCACTAACACAAACCAATATGAATGAACAAAATACCCAGATAGAGTAAATACTGTTGAAAATTAATACCAAGGATTGGAGAAAAACTTTGTTGAGAATTTAATCTAACATTGGTCAAAGAAACGTCTACAGTAATCTAAGATTTAAATATGGTATTACTACTTAAGTTTGAACTAACCATATTGTCAAGATATATACAAAAATACTCTTAAGCATAGCGATTTATCACTTCTTAAAACTAAATTAAAGTTGAAATATATTACAAAAAATCGAGGGTAACACGTTATACTAAACAAACTATTGAAACAAACTATTGAAACACATTGAAAGTGAAAAGGCAATAAATAAAAATCTGTATTCGATAGTATTTGATTTTTTTTAATTTTTTACACACAGAGGCGGTCAATGAAAATAACACTTTTAGCGAGACGTATAGGTTGCCCATCGGCGAAAACAAATAAAAAAACACACGGGCATGTAGACAAAACCAAAACATGGGTCTTAATTTGATAATGGATATCTATTAAAACAAGAAGAGATCGAACACTTTGGTAATCTATGTGCTACTGGTATGGATGACAAATAATGGATACAAGCTTCGCAAATAGGAGGACAAGACCAAGGGAGTTTAACACTTAATCAAAATGAGAACATGGCGAAACCGAGCAGAATGAATAACAAAGAAAACAACACAAGACTCAAGACTCGAGTTAGAAACCGAACAACAAATGGACTACTCAAACAAAACTAAATAGAGACTGTCGATTTTCAGAAACACGGCCAAGATATATCAAATATAAGAGATGAATTTAGAATAGCATATATAACTTCATTCATCGAAACTCATTACGCTCTAAATCCCAAAATAAACAAAAAAGAGCTAAAATTGAAAGGGAGTTGAATTACTTTCCTGGAGTAGCGGGACGGGACATGACGACCTAGGACATGCATTGACTTCCTCACACCAATGAAACTTCGAGAACTCTTACAACAAGCAGAAGAGTGAATCCGAAATAGACCAGCCCCTTTTTTCGAATGTATTTCGTGAGTATCCCTGTTTTACTACTTCTCCCTCTTTTTATTATGAGTTGCTCTCTTTTTACCTGAATTGTGGCTGCCTAAGAAGAACTTTCCCCAACTAAAGTCTCAAAAAAAATTTACTCCAGAAAGCTTAAAAAATTTGCTATCTCTAGAACTCTTTCCCTTTTTTTTTTTTTGAAAAATCCCCTTTTTTGTTCCTCCAAACAAAAATCTCCCTCACATAATGAATATATAGAAGGAAGAATAGACTCTAAAAAGGGGGGAAAGGGTCCAGAATTTTGAATCAAAGCACATCCCCAAATTCACAATTTTCAAAAAAAATTCACCAACAAGAGAAAATAGTTTTTCTTTGAAATTTTTGACTGTCGTCTGAAAAGGGAAATGGGATTGGACGCTCTAGATCGATCGATTGTCCTTGAGACTCTACGTGGCCTCATCTCACAATCTCAAGGACGAATCTGCATGCCTGCTGCTGCGACTGCCGACAGGGTTCGAAAAAGAGGGAGACGCTTAGGAGGACGTCTTATGACTGCAACTGGACATCGCGTGAAAAGACCCTCTTGGACAAGAAAATTAGCAAGACTCTCCTCCTAGTGGGGTTTAGTTTAGCAGGACCCTCCTCATAATGGGATTAGGAGGACCCTCCTCATAATGGGACTAGCAGGACCCTCTTGAACAATTAGACGTAGTATAGCAAGGGCCCTCCTCTCCTAATGAGATTTAGTTTAGAAAGTCCCTCCTCATAATGGGATTCAAATGACCCTCCTCCTAGTGAGATTTAGTTTAGCAAGACCCTTCTCATAATAGGACTAGAAGGTCCCTCCTACATAATGTGATTAGCAGAACCCTCCTCATAATAGGACTAGAAGGACCCTCCTACATAATGGTATTAGCAGGATCCTCCTCAAAATGAAATTATCAAGGACCCTCCTACTAATGTGATTTAGTTTAGAAGGACTCTCCTCCTAATGAGTTTTAGTTTAAAAGGACCCTCCTCCTAATGAGATTTAGTTGAGAAAGCCCATCCTCATAATGGGACTAGAAGGACCATCCTCATAATGGGATTAGCAGGACCCCCCTCATAATGGGATTAGCAAGGACCTCCTCCTAATGGGATTTAGACTAGAAGGACCCTTCTCCTAATGAGATTAGCAAGGACCCTCCTCCTAATGGGATTAGCTGGACCTGCTTGGATAATGGAATTAGCATGCCCCTCATGGATAATGGGATCTAGCAAACCCTTATGGACAATGGAATTAGTAGGACGTTCCTACATAATGAGATTTGGTTACTTTCTCCTAGGATAAACACTTCCTAGTCTGAGACGTTAGTTTATTTTCTCCTAGGATAAATAATTCCTAGTCTAGGACCATTATTTTTTTTCTCCTAGGATAAACACTTCCTAGTATGAGACGTTCTTTTTATTTTCTCCTAGGATAAACACTTCCTAGTCAAAGATCGTTATTTTTATTTTCTCCTAAGATAAACACTTCCTACTCCGATATAGTTATTTTTATTTTCTCCTAACATAAACACTTCCTAGTCGTAGACATTATTTTTATTTTCTCCTAGAATAAACACTTCCTAGTTTGATATTTTCATTTGCTAATAACTCGCAACAATTTTCTAGTGAAAACTGGGGCAAAGATTTTTTTTTATGATGGTTTTCAGGTTTCTTCAAGCGAAATATAGATTTGAAATTCAAGAATAAAGTTTCAACTCTTTTCAAAATGATCAATCTCATGATAGCTAGAATCAGCTTCTTCAATGCATGTAGCAGCCTGATTTCCTGACATTTATTTCTAGTTAACTTCTAATCAAGAAAACATGTAGTCATTCCAGAGCATTTTCAAGTGGTCCTTTTGAAGAATTTCAAAAACTCACTCTAAGTGGCAAGTTAATCATCCAATTCAATTCAAGATCAAGATACTCACCCAATTAAAAAATGTAAGTTTGTTTAGAATCAAACTCGGGTCCCCCGCATACACTAACATTGCTTTTACCAACTGTTTTGCAGAGGAAATGAGATAAATGGTCCCTAAATTAATTTATTATAGTAAGCCTAAAATAGTTTCTTAATTACATAGTTAACGAATATAATTCTTAACCTATTCACAATATTATCAAGTTTGATCTTTATCTAATTATTATATTCACCATTTGTTAGTGTCGGTCATATAGCTTCTCTCTATCGGAATGAAAAATGATTCTATTTTCATTCTTATATCCACCGTTTCTCCATAAAAGTTTTTTAGCGGATTAACATTTATTTTCACCGTTTTTGGAGCTGGTTTTTGAGTAGTTTGGTGCTGATATTTAGTAGTTTGATGCAGCAGTTCGGTGTGATCTTTTTGGTGGTTTGATGTTGCTATCCAGTATTGTGTTATGTATAGTTTGGTGCTGATTTTTTCGGATTTTGGTGTTGTAGTTCGGTCAAAGTTTGATAGTTTCTATTTTCTTATAGTTTTAAGCTATTTTCTACACAAAAACTGTTGAAAACAGGGCATCATAGTTAAGATTAATTGCTGACTTTTAATTTTTTCTGCAATTCTATGTCGTTCCATTGATATAATGACTGATTACTAACATGAAAATAAAATAGTTTTTTTGCTCACAGTATTTGCTCAGTTGTGTTTGTTACTTTGCATTTTGTTTTAATTCGAATAAAATAACAACCAACGACACAATTGCAGTAAGACAATGAAGAAAGGAATTGGAAAAAATAAAAAAAAATTGAAAAAAATTAAATAAGGAAACAGTGATATATTGGAGAAAAGAAGTGATAAAAGAAAGTCGATGGAGAAAAGAATTTGAACAAAGAAAGTGAGGAAACAGTGAGATAATGGAGAAAAAAAAGTGGGAAAAAGAAAGTCAGGAGACAGATTCAATTATACTGTGTTTGTCAACACTTTTCTTTTTCTTTTTTTAAAGTACATATAAATCAAACTGATAAGATTGTAGATAGTTAAAGGATTATATATGTTAAGTGTATAGTTAAGGGACTATTTTAAGCCTACTGCCATAATTTAGGTGTCAATTATGTCATTTTCTGCGGTTTTGTACATACTATTGTTTGAAAGCTGTATTTTAGTTATATGCATATTTAATATTTTTTTTCAACGAAGTCATATCCTGTGACACCGCTTAGGTGGTACTAGATCGTCCATGCTTATGCGAGTTTGAGATCACTTGTTATGTGATGCGTAGAAGATGATATATTTAAATTTAGTTAATCAAGTAGAGAAGTGTATTTAAGACCGTTAATAATTTAGAAATGAAACTAATTATTTACGTCAAGTTCAAAATATTTTCGATACTTTTCTGTTAGATCTATTATAATAGATGTAAACTTGATTTATATGCATCAATTTCACTTCGAATTAAGTTGATGATCTAATTATATTGAAAAATATGCCAGTTATTAGTAGCCCTATACTACTGCACTTACGTACCTACCTAACTTTTGACAACATACCTAACTTTTGACAACATTGAGTATTTAAGTGTGAACATTCCAAGTTCTTGATGAAGATCTAAGGAAAAGTAAGGCTAATATTCGTTATATTTGCATGCATTCTAAAATTAAAGTACAATGTAACCTAGCTGCAATTGAGGGACAAGTGTTGAATTTTCTGCTCCAAAAATTTTGGGTAAGTTTTTCTAACATAGAACAAGACAAATTAATCATGAGTTAAATGTATGTGTTGCTAAAAAGTAAGTCCAAGAAACGATGAACCTTGTTCTGCCAAGAATGATGCAGATGAGACTGCTGCTTATTCACTGTTTAAAGTTCTCAATGAAAGTGCAAATGACATTCTTGAAGAAACCATGAACCTTGTTCTGCCAGAGATCAGAATGGTGGATTTCAAGCGCATGAGAGAAAAATCAAGCTTCACAAAAGAATACTATATTAAATTAAACAAAGAAAATTTCTCATCGTAAAATCCTTAATGAACATTATATGGAGACAAGAAAAATAGATCAACAAAAGGGAACTCAAATTGAAGCGAGAACAACTATTGAGAACTCAGATGTCCATCATTTGATAAGAACAACTATTGAGTGATTTAAATCACTCACTTCGTTGTCAAACACTAACCACGCCTAAAATAGGGAACTCAGATTGAAGCGAGTTTCAGCCCGCTCTCTAAAAATGAAACTATCTAGACGAACAACGATATGATCACTCTACAGTAATCGTTAATGATGAATACGAGAACAACATATCAACAAAAGTAGTTCATTCTGATTTTAGAAAAGTGTTTTTAGTATCCTAACTTTGGCTCCTAAAGTACATAAGCTAAGTGAACAAGAATTTGAGTATAATATGATATTTGATTAACATTATATGGATAAGGACACCATAGTGAGTAAATTATACAGAATACTAGAGGAGTTCAAGAAGTGGCCATGTATTTGAAATTATATACTCTGAACTCATCAAATTGTGGATTAAAAGGAAGTCGAGGAGATTTGAAGGAAGATTAAACTTGAATATGGGAGAGCATTGCGAATGAGGCTTCCTACACTGCTTGTGTGAGAACGCCTACTAAGATAAGAGATGAAGTAAATAGTTTCTTTGTGTGGAAATTATGTATGCTATAATATGGTTAAAAAATTCAATCATCGAGTATATATCATAGTAATCACTTTAATTAATTCACAGGTCAAAGACTCCAAAGACAAGTGAATCAGTCAAGTTAAATAATTATCGATTCACGACCCGCAACACACAAATAAAAGAAGACAATTACTTGTGTTGTAGTATATAGAAAAGAATCAATTTTGTTACTACAAGTTGATAAACACTTCAATATAAAGAATTTTTGTTTTATAATCATCAACTAATCACACGACAATCAAATTCATTTATACAAGCAACTTTGGTGTTCATTGAATAAGGAAAATCAAGAAGCAGAGAAAAACCGAACCAAGGTCTTCACTTAGTTATTTTTCAGAAAAAAAGCGTTACTTTATGGGTTATGTGATTTTTCGAATACACAATGTACTACACACTTAAATACACTACAACAAATCAAACCATCAAAAACTGGGTAAAGTTGAACGACATAATAGAGAACAAGAAGAAAAAGAAAAGAAATCTTACCAGAATTTCGTAGTAGAGAGAAGCAAACAGAGAGGACGTTGCTGATGGATAAAAGGCTTTGAGGAAGATCTTGAAAAGCCTAGGTAGAACCTGCTCTTGATCGAGATGAAAAAGAGAGAGTTGTGTTCTTGATCAGAATACATAGCGTTTTAGGACCAGTGGGTATTGAGAAAAGAGGGTTTTTTTTGTAGATATTTTAGGAAATAAGGTTTCTTTTAACTCCTAATTTTTTAGAAAAAAAAAGTTGATTTTAGTAAAATCTTTTGGGATGTTTGTTCTCCCGCTAACTCACCCAATTACAATATGGACTAGTAATTAAAAATTTTAAGGACAATCATTCGCACCTTCTCAAAAGCATATAGCTTTTAGGACCAAATTATAATCTCGCCCCAAATATACACTTTTAGGGACGAGATTATTAACTCGTCCCAAAATGTTGGTTGTAAATAAGCCCTTTTCTTGTAGTGAATATAATATCATGCATACTTTTGTAAGACTTTGATGAAAGCTCTGTAAAAATTTTATTTATTAAAAGGTGGATAATCAAGACAACACGAAATATCACAACAAGTCAATAATTGATCCATCTCGCGCTACTTTATAGTAGTGTAAAAGTTGTGTAACTTACAAAAATAGCTATAATTTAGAGTTATTAGATTTGAATAACTATAAGAATGATACTTAAAAAAAAGC
Organism: Solanum peruvianum; assembly: GCA_027705065.1. Taxonomy (NCBI): domain Eukaryota; kingdom Viridiplantae; phylum Streptophyta; class Magnoliopsida; order Solanales; family Solanaceae; genus Solanum; species Solanum peruvianum. The sequence goes on from JAKWJD010001759.1 coordinate 27,873,119, forward strand.
TATACTTTATGCGTGAAAATGGCTATACTCCATGGATGTCCTTTTTTAAAATACAAAAATACATCCAAATTAAATTCCCCACTAAATAAGACAAATATGTTAATGTAACTGTCATTCCATTATTTCAGCCCTTAAACCCCTTTAATTTGGCACATCAAATTAGCGATAATTACATTCTGGCCACTACCCTCAAGGTATCTCATCAGTTAAAAAATAAAAACTATAACACTTTTTCTTCAGTTTTTGCCTAACAAAATTCAATTCCATGGCAACTATCACGGTGTTGATCCGATATCTGGAAAATGAAACGAAGAGAATTGCACATAGAATACAATATTGATGGGATAATGTTGAATGAGTATGCTTCATACTATGATTTGGTTGATTTAATTTCGATACAATTGAACATCGATATTATATAAAAGTGTATGAACATTAAATACACTATCGAAGGTAACGACATGAGTGTGTGTATATGTTTAGTTAAAAGAATGAACACTCAATTTGGAGTATATCCCCTGTGTGTAAGTATTTTCTATATTGACATAGTATACACTGATAATGGAGAAATTTCTATTGAAGAGAATGTGTTGCAACTTGAATACAATCAAGAATTGATTGGTACGACTGATACATCACCAATTGTACCAACCTTTGGTGATCAACTCGAAGATGTATTTATGGTGAAAACAATTTGATCATTACGAATAGATCTCAAAAAAAGATAACGGTGCATCAATATACATGGACAAGTCGACGTTGAAGGATGTGATGGAATAGTATTGAATCGTCATAAGGTTTAAATTCTTGTGGAGAGGCAAACTCGATTCGGTAAATTGTTGTTATATTTATTTCAGTTTAAATATATTCATTTATGTTTGTAGCTGCAAAGCAACACTTAAAAAATTGTACTGCCAGTTATACAATTGGATGACAATCTAAAGATAGTACATGATTGATGAAAGCGTCAAGTATTAACACGTCGAAAATATTCCGAATTAAAGTTTTTAATTCTGAACATACATGTCCTCTAAAATATGGTGTACATTCAAAATGTCTAGTCGCACCTAAATTGAGGAATCACAAGAGGAAGTACACTCCAAATGATATCATGGATGATGTCGGATTGGACTTGGGGATTGGTATTAACTACATATTGGCATGGCGAGCAAAAGAGAAGACATTAGAATTGATAATGGGGCAACCAACCGCGTCTTATGGAAAGTTGCATGTATACTTCTATAAATTGGAGAAAACATATACTGGTTCACATATTCAAATAAAGTGTAACCTGCGAACGAATTTTAGTACGTGTTTGTACCATTGCGGGCTTTTATAAAGGGGTTTGATCATTGTAAGCGATTATTTTTTGTAGATGCCAACTATCTCAAGTCTGTTTATATATATATATATATATATATATATATATATATATATATATATATATACACACACACACACACACACTACACACACACACATGTTGGTGCATGGGTATTAGTCTACACTTTAGATGGAGCAAGTATTTTAGATACATAAATACATTATAATTTTATTTAATTGTTTTTAACATTTTTCTATACATTATAATAGGAAATATATTACCTTTGGCATACTGAGTATTGATTCTGAAAATGATGTTGCTTGGACATGGTTCTTTGATCAATCAAAGAAGCGTATGGGGAAAAGAGAATATGTGTGTGGTATCTAAATTAAATGAGAGCATCACAGATGTCGTGTCTAGAGTATACAACAATATGCATCATAACATCTGCACATAGCACTTGCGGGCTAGTGTATGCAAAAAATTACGAAAATCAAATGAGAAATTGAGTGAAGTATTCTACACTATAAAAAAAGCATATGCTCAAACAAATTTCATTAGGCTAATCAGAAGTGTTGAGCAGGTTGATGTAAGAGTAAAGAACTACTTGGAGTTGGATGGATATGAGAAGTGGTCAAGGTTGTACGCATCAGTTCCTCTAGGTTGGATGCTATCACACTCGGAGCGTACACCCTAGGTGGGACTGGCACTCGAAGACCATTATTGGCCTCGAGCGGACCTTGATACGCTCAAATTACATCTCCCCATAGAAGAATAAACGATTGTTATCAAATAAGAACCCAACTTGTAGGTTGGAGTCGATCCCACGAGGAATATGACTTAGACTTAACTTTAACCCACGATTATATTCGTTTAGTCAACATATTTCCAAAACAAGTAAGTAAAAGCGAGTAGGGGGAGGGTTGTGAAACAAATTCCTAAGATTATGTAAGTATCAAGTAAGAAAGAGTTAACTTTGGTTGTTATCAAGTGCTCACTCTAAGTGGCAAGTTAATCATCCAATTCAATTCAAGATCAAGATACTCACCCAAAAATCAAGGTGATATTTCAAAGTGAAGATTCAAGTGAAGACTCAAGAGAAGTTGCATAGATAAGAGTTAACTTTGGTTGTTATCAAGTGGAGACAGTAACTAGGGTATACATGTTCCCCACAACCTCATAACGTGGTAATCCTAGTTATAACAATCCTCTCCTAGAGTATTACATGCAAATTAATAAGTTCTGTATCTCTAAATTCTTGGTTCAGCATCTAGAGAATTTCATCCCGTATCTTGGTCCAACTACATGTATATAATTTACTAACCCTTACCTTTTACATCATATTAGACATCGCAGCGATGTATGAATTAGTGTTCACCCTCGAACCAATCGACACTAGACTATTAGATAGTATCTCACTAAATCTATGTTGATATTTCATTTCTTATAACTACCTCCTTGGTCCGGCAAGTAGCAACAAGACAAGTTTTAACGTTTGAAACCGCTAAAAAGACTTATAAGCAAAAGAATTATCAATGCATGCAACAACACTATTCAAGAATTGCTTAATTGCTATTCATACTTTGTTAATCGCTCATGGTTCACACAACCCTAGTTGTGGTGTTTAGTTACCCGTAATCACAAGAACACTATTGATAATTTTAGAAAAAAGAATTATGAACTTACGTAATGAGAACAATAAACCCAGAATTTGCAGCTTGAATATCAACACAAGAATCTTCAAATTCAACTTAAGAAAATCAATTATTACTAATGTTTGCAAAAATTAATCTTCAAAGTCTCAAAACTAGGACAATAGTAATAGTAGCAAACCCCAAAAACGAGGTTTAGTATCCTATTTATCAAAAACAAACTCCTAATTGAAAATAAAATAAAATAAGGAAAGTTTGTTCAGGAAGACGTCTTCATTCTACGAGACCGACTTATGAACCGTCAATGGATCTACGATCCATAAGTCCCTACCGTCAGCCAACACTTTGAGAAAAATCAGCATCAAAAGTTGCACCCTTTCTGAATCAAACGATGGACCATCAGTATAGTCCTTCAGTCCATCAGCAGTCCGTCAATGTCCTCCGTGACTCCATTCTATGAATCTTAAAAAATCAGGTACTGGAACCTTCTCTGAATCAATTGACGATTGAACAGTATGGTCTGTCAATTGATTGACAGAACATCAACACTTGTCGTGGTTCCACACTTTGTCAGATTTCTCTGATTTTATCCAATGCTTGGGCTGCTAATCTACGATGCCAGTCTACGGGGCGTAAATGGCTCTACGATCCGTCGATTGCCTCCGTGGATGCCTTTTTTTTTGTACTTTTTCAGTTGTCTCTTTAATTTCGCGCCTCAACATCTTTGTTACAAAATATGAAACAAAACCATCAAAATTACTACAAAAATAAGACATGCACAAATCTAAAGTGAAATGCTTTAGAAATACCATAAACTCACGGTACATCAACACCCCCAACTTAAATTCGTTGTTTGTCCTAAAGTGACGCACTACGACTCTAAATGACACTTGTATAGAAACATGCAATTTAAGATCAACCAATCACATGGTTGTCTATCCTGACTCTTCATGGTTTGAGTGCACAACTATGTCTTAAGCTCAACAAGATAACTCATGCGGATCACAACATGACATTGATCGACCACTAAATAATCACCTTCACTGTGTGTCTACCACAAATTTACCAATTCTCTAACAATGTAATTAGTGCCTTCACTTCAAACGAAATCTTCTTTTTTTCACAATGAACATCTTTTTAAGTACAAAGATTTATTACAACACTCACGCTCAGAAGTAAGTTCAAATACTGTTAGTGCTCAATGCCATATGATTGCCTTATTTTCACTATTAGATTCTCCAAACTAGACTCTAGGATCATTATAGGACTTTTTTGGCTTGTAATGTAGGCTCAGGGTCAAGTGTTGTACATTTGGGTGCATTTAGTGAATTTCTTCCCTTATTGACATTACATTAGTACTTCTACCTCTTTTTTCCCTATCTTCGACATCCTACCCTTTTTTCCCTCTTTTCTTTTGATTTCTTTCAACCATTAATGCGACTTTCAACTTTGCAGCTCTTTTAATTTTTTCTTTTTACTTTGACAAAGTCGCATCCTCTTTTGGTTTAACTTTTCTTTTCTTTTCTTTTCAATACCAAAATCTTTCCCTACCCATTTTATTTAGATTTTCTCTTTCATAGCCACCCTCAACTTATGGGTTTTCCATGAGTTGAGGTGCACAATACCCGATGTCGGGTTAGGGCCAAGAGTGAGGTCACTTTTGTTTGCATTAGCCACCCTTTGCTTAGGATTTTTGCTTAAGTCGAGGTGCACATTTCCAAAAAGGAACTGAGGCAAAACATTTGATTCTGGGAAGGTGAAGTAGGGATTGATAAAGAAATGAGCTATTTTAGGCTCAAAGTATTTGGATCAAAGGGCATATTCTTTTCATTTGGTCGGACTCTATTAGGCTAATAGTGGAATTTCCCGAACAAAGGCCTAGTTACACTTCCTAGACTCTAGAGTAGATTATCTTAGAAGGACTAACTGGGCAAGTTCTAGATTGGCACCAACTGTTGAACAATCAATTATTCTCACGCTCACTTGGCACAGCGTTCTAGTATCAGATTATCAGATTACCTTGTTCAAGTTCTAGCCTCAGGTCATGTAGTTGGTGCATTATCATGCCATGTTTAGAGCCAACACATTCAACTCATCTTATCCTACAAATTCAAGCACATATCACAACTTTGGGACATGTCTAAGTTTTCATTAGCGAAGCCATCATGCTTCAATCTTTCATACTTATGCACATACAATCCTAATACACATCAGTTCAACAGAAATTTAAAGTAGTCTATTGGGGAAAAAGAACACATGCAAGAAAATCCCAAGAGAGGATGGTGAGTTGGGTTACTCAGACTTCACTCTATCACTCAAAATTCGTTTGCCCCACCCCCAACAAAACAGAGTGCAGTTGTCCCCAATGCACACAAAAATCATTTAACGAGTCAACGGTCAGGTGAAGCAAACCTCTGGCGCAAAAAGCCAAAGACATATCAGTAAGCGGGTGGGTCCAGTTTCCTGGAGCCCATTGGATCAACAATTGGGTCACCCTCAGTAGTGCCTGCATCAACAAGGACGACACCATCAGTAATGTCATCTGCCAGCAGCCACTTCACACACCCTCCTCGATCACATTTCTTCATATATTATGGAGGCCCTTCTAGTCTGATCCTCATGCGTACGCTTGGTTTTGCTGTATAGAGCCTTAAAAATGTCCTTAGCGCGTGATGTACTGTTGTTTTACAGTGTTTTCAATGGTTTTTCCTCAAAAGTTGTGTGTGTTTAGAGCTTTTTTTTGTAGTAGTTTTAACATATCATTATGTTTGTTTGCAGGAAAGATGTCCAGAAATAAAACAAAGAAGGCAACTGATATAAAGTGCAAAAGTGACCCACGAAGCCATTAATGGTCTGTCGTTCCATCGACGGTGCATAGGTGGTGACCGTTGATTGAAGTTTAGGAAAATTGAGAAACTCTAGGAAATATGACCAAGTGTGGGACTATGGAGAGGATCGACGATCCATCGATTGATCGACAGACCGTCCTATTGAATCATCGATGAGATCAGAGATAATCCTAGTACCCAAAGATGGAGAAATTCTAAGGATGGATAAACGGAAGGCATCGATGAACAATAGATGCATCGACGAACCTTGTTGTTGGTTCGTCGATTGATTCAGAGATGATGCCATCTGAGGGACGGAAAATGATTCTAAGTCTGGACTAACGGAGGCAGTCAACGGTCCGTCATTTCATTGATGGTCTGTCTCTGGGGGTCGTCGATTACATCCGCGTTTTTGGACAACTTTCCTTATTTTAATTCCTTTAAAATTATGACAATGTTTTCTATAAACAGGATTTAGAACCTCATTTTTTGGGTTAGACATTATTGTTATTGTTCTTAGTTTGTGCTTAGAGATTGGTTTTTGCAACTTTAGCAATAATACAATTTTTGGATTTGGTTTTCAAGTGTTATCTTTTTATTTCAAGTGGTTTTCTAGATTTTCTTCTAATTGTCAAAGTAAGTTCATGTTGTATTGTTTAACAACTATGAATTGTGTTATTATATAACTAGGGCTGTGGGAACTAAGACTGGGAAATAGACCGAAACGGGACCACCGGACCAGAACGAGATGAGTTGATCTGTTCGTTGACCGGTACCGGGATGAACCAGACTGGAATTACCGGGAGGGATACTCGGTTCTGTCCAGTCCCACTATATACCAGGATGGAACCGAAATGGGATGGGATAAACGGAATGACACATCTAGTTATTTCAAAAAATATATTTTTGAATTACGAAAATATGAATTTTTTTTATTTTTCTAAGTTTAAATTAATAGTTTTTAAGTTTATAATGTATTTTTTTACTTAATTTATTTTAAAGATATTTTTTATAAAAATTTACTTACTAAGTTTGCAAGTTAAGTCTAATTAAGTTTTCAAGATTTAAATCTTTTGAAGTTTCTAAATTATTACTTATTAATATGTTATAATTTATAAGTAAAAACTATAACTTGTAATTTAAATAATTAAATTTGTAATTTTAAAAATGAAATAAAAATAAGGATAAAACAATTACACAAATTAAAAAAATATCAATTTAATATATTTAAATTTTTATTATAAATTACAATTAAAATTTACAACTACTAGTAGAGTGTAAAATTTACGCAACCACCTTCTAGGAAGGGTTCTGTTTCAACTAAGACTCGAATGTAATACTAATGCAATACTAATAGATGGTAGTTGTGTTACTTGGTAGTATTTATTATTTAATATAAAATATAAATTATAATTTATAAATATACTATAATTTTTTTAATAAATATATAATATAAATTAATTAATAAATATTAATCAATCAAAATTGGACCGTACCAGACCGAAACCGAAATAAATCGGTACTGGTACACCAATACCTACCTTGGTTCCATTCCGTTTTGTGTCCCGGTTCACGATGTCCCATAGGCAACCAAACCGTGATGAATCGGTACAGTACCAAATCGGTATCGGTACATCCCGTTCCATTTCCTAGCCTTAGTGGGAACCATGGGTGACTAACAAAGTAAACCAAGCTTAAATAACAATTCTCAAATAGGTTATTGCATGCATTGTTGATTCTTTCGTTTAGAAGTCTTTTAACGAGTGCACGCATTAGAACTAGCCTTATTGTTACTTGCCAAACCAAGGAGGTAGTAATAACAAAAGAATTATCAACATAGATTTAGTGAGATATTATCACGACCTGAGACTATCGCCGAGACGCAGAGATGGGACCTAGGACCACAAGTGATCCCAAGCTAACCCTGCTGGCATGATAATGACCATACTAATGATAATAAACTGATGCGGAAGCAAAATCATATTTTATAATGAAAATATGGGGAATACCCATATGCTAAAACTGATAAAATATGAAGATTGATGAGTTTAATACAATGAAATTACTAAATCAACATCAAGCTGAAACTAACTATGTCTGAAATAAGCTCTAACTGACTAGAAATACTGGGACAAGCCCTAGCTAAATCTAGCAAAATTGAAACTAAATGACTAAAAGGCTGAAATGAAACTCATGACTGTTATCCTCGGAGAATGAGGACTCACCAATGAATCTGCTGAACTGGAGATCAGGAAATCAATCTATGCGTGATCTAGATGCTAAGAACCTGAACCTACTTCACGAGAAGATATAGTGCATGTATGCGTCAGTAGTTGAAAGGTACTGAGCATGTAGGATAGAATAAAGCTGAAATAAAACATAACTAAACAAGCGCAAAAGCAAGTATACTAATCTGCAAGTACTGAGCATGTAGGATAAAATAAATCTGAAATAAAACATAACTAAACAAGCACAAAAGCAAGTATACTAATCTGAACATGATATAGAGAATTCTGAGCTAATGACCTATTTATAACATGCTGAAACTAAATACTGAGTATACTGATAAATAGTCAGTGCAAGAGAGTTTGACTGAACTGTGTGTAATAATCGATAATAAAACCACATGAGATAAATGTGGAGTACGATGTATACGGCCCATCGAGAGGACCCAATATACCCTGCCTGAGGTATAAAGGCATGTTGGTGTGATCACTAAACTGATTCCCATAGAGGGACTTACTAGCTACTTTGCTAGTAGTTCTGGGAATATTTGGGTACGCTGAACCCTAGTCCAACTCGGTATTATGCTACTCCCATTGCTTTATGTAGTTAGCTGATCATGTATGAATTTTATGTAATTAGTGGATTGCTCAAAACTGAACATGCAAAATGAGAATGCAACATTTAATCTAATAATGATGCATTAAAAACTGAGGCATGTATGACTAAATAGCTAAAATATCTGACCTAACATGTGTAATTCAAGAATTAAAGAAATACAAAGCTAGGGTTCTGAAGTTCATGCGTTAAACTGAATAATAACTTTACAATCTGATTTGGAACATATATTTAATAAATTCATGAAGTTCTATGAAAGTTCTAGAAAACTTAGGCTTAATTATAATAAGAGAATCAAGAACTGACTTGAAACTAGGGACCCAATGGGTGAAAGGAACCCACTAGAAATCCCACATACTTGATGATGAAATTCACGGAGAAACACTTAGATTTCAGGGCTGAAACTACTGGAAACTTGCTTCGTTCTTGATATACGGTTCTTGAGCTTTTTCTCCTTTGTTGCCTCTAATTTTCTAACTCTTGATCTATGATTTGACTTAGGTAAGTTCTTGTTATGTTTCCAGGCTTAAAGGGACTAAATAAGATGATTTATGGTCAAAATGACGTATCTTTAGGTTTAAACGAAGTGGAAAAAGACCTAAATACCCATGGGTTGATTTTTGTCGGACAAAACGATGGCCTAGAGAGATGTTCCGTCATTTGATCGACTATCCGTCGTTGGGTCCGTAAGTTGGTCCTGTTAGACAGGCCTTTACTAAAACGGCATAATTTTTTACTTGGAAGTCTGATTTTAGCAAGGTGGGTGGCTATGGAAAGCGAATTCAATTATTCTATATGTGGGTAGGTTATGGGACACTAATTAATTTTATGCTAAGATTTATGAACATTTGAAGTTTACCTAAATACATTTCCCCCTTAACTATTTTCTATATCCCACCTACGGTCAGACCCACGAACCGTGCTGGTTATCCCTGGCTCTTGTCAGTGAGTGGGTGAATGGGGTGACGATTGACGGTCACGAACTACGGACCGTAGGTCCGTTCGTCGATCATAACTTAAGCAAATTTTCCTGGGCTAAGAATTTGGGGGTTTCTCACCCCATTTACGGATCTGTAGGATGGACCAAGGGTCAGTCTACGGTCCATCGATGGCTGCGTTTGTTGCACGTGCAGATTTTTCTGAAAAGTTGGTTTTTGGTCTGTTTTAGATATGGGGTGTTAATTTATCTCTCCCTTGGGAACATTCATCCTCGAATGAAGACTAAACTATGTGGAATAGAGAGAAAGAGTTGCAAACCCTACTACTAAATACTGAGAACTGAGTTTATGACTGCATTGAGTTCCGAGAACATGCAAATACATTGAAAATGCAAGTACAAGCTGAGGGAACATAATTCTAAGAATGAATTCACACATGAATGACTGGAAAACTAAAGAGGAATCATTACCTCAATCTGGAGTGGAATCGGAAGGAAAGAGGTGAGAATACTTGGCTTTCATTGCTGATTCTGCTTCCCAAGTAGCTCCCTCTACAGACGGACTCCTTCACAAAACCTGGACCAAAGCAACTTCTTTGTTTCTCAACCTTCTAACCTGACGTCAAGAATCTCAACTGGTACATCCTCATAAGAAAGATTATATTTCACCGCCATACTCTCTAATGGCACTATAGAGGCTGGATCACCCACACATTTATTCAAGAGTGAGATGTGGAAAACTGAATGCACTGCTGCTAATTTGCTGCCAACTCTAACTCATTTTCATCCTTGCCAACCCTTTGTAAGATCTTGTAAGGGCCTACATATCTAGGATTACGCTTCCCTTTCTTTCCAAATCTCATCACCCGTTTCATAGGTGAGACTTTCAGAAAAACCCAATCATCAACTTGGAATTCTAGTTCCCTTCTCGTTACATCTGCATAAGATTTCTATCGACTTTGGGCTATCATAAGTATATCTCTAATGAGTTGAACTTTCTTCATAGAATAAAGGACTGAATCTGGCCCTATCAAAGCTTCTTCACCTACTCCAGACCAACCAACAGGAGATCTACATATACGCCCATATAAAGCCTCATAAGGGGCCATCTGAATGCTGGAATGGTAGCTACTATTATAGGCGAACTCAATAAGAGAAAGGTGATCATCCCAACTACCTTTGAAATCGATAACACAAGCTCTCAATAAATCCTCTAGGGTATGAATGGTACACTATGCCTGTCCATCCGTTTGCGGATAAAATGCTATGCTAAGGTTAACTTGAGTACAAAGACCCTTCTGAAATTACTTCCAAAAATGAAAGGTAAACTGAGGACGTCTATCTGAAATGATAGACAAAGGAACCACATGAAACCTCACAATTTCATTATTGTAAATCTTGGCATAGTCCTATGCTGAATATGTCTTGACCACCAAAAAGCAAGAAGACTTAGTCATACTATGAACTATCACCCAAATGGAGTCATGCTGTCTGCGAGACAGGATTCATAGTCAATCTAGTTTTCAATTCTGCAAAGCTTTTCTCACAATCATCTGACCATTGGAACTTGACCGTCTTCTAAGTCAACTTAGTCAATGGTGAGGCTATGGATGAAAATCCTTCCATGAACCTTCTGTAGTAACCACCTAGGCCTAAGAAACTTTTGATATCTGTAGCAGGGGTAGGTTTGGTCCATGTTTCACTGCTTCTATCTTCTGCGATCCACTCAAATCCCTTCGCTAGATACAATGTGACCAAGAAAAGCAACGTATTGCAACAAGAACTCACGTTTACTAAACTTGGCGAATAACTGGCGATCGTTAAGAGTATGCAGAACAACTCTTAAATGACTTGCATGTTCTTCCTCACTCGTAGACAAAATGAGGATATCATCAATAAAGACGATAACGAACAAGTCCAAGTATAGTTTGAACACTATGTTCATCAAATCCATGAAAGTTGCAGGAGCATTAGTTAGTCCAAATGACATAATTACAAATTCATAATAACCATATCGAGTTCTAAAGGCTGTTTTCGGAATGTCACTATCTCTCACTCTTAGGTGATGATAACCCGATCTGAGGTATATCTTTAAAAAATGGCTAGCACCCTGAAGTTTGTCAAACAAGTAATCAATCCTGCGGATGGGATACTTATTCTTGATTATGACTTGATCAACTTTCTATAGTCAATGCACATTCTGAGAGAACCATCTTTCTTCTTTTGGAACAACACTAGTGCACCCCATGGTGAAATACTAGGTCTGATAAAGCCCTTATCTAGAAGGTCTTTCAACTGCTCTTTCAATTCTCAAAGATATTTTGGATCTATTATGTAAGAAGGAATGTAAATAGGCTGGGTATTTGGTAGTAGATCAATTCTAAAGTCAATTTCCTTTTCGGGAGGGACTCCGGGAAGATCTTTTGGAAAGACTTCTGGAAACTCATTAACTACTGGAACTGACTTAATACTTGGGGTTTCAGAGCTAGAATCCTTAACCCAAACTAGATGATAGAGATAAGCTTTGGAGATCATCTTTCTGGCCTTGAGGTAAGAAATGAATCGACCCATATGCCCTAACCTACTAACCTTTCATTCTAAGATTGGTTCGATTGGAAACTAAAAACGAACAATCATAGTTCTATAGTGGACTTAGGCATAACATGAGTGTAACCAATGCCTATAATGACATCGAAGTCTACCATTTATAACTCTACTAAATCTGCTGAGGTGAATTTCCGAGAGACTGTGACATGTCAATTTCTGTATACCCGTCTAGCTATCACTGGGTCACCGACTGGAGTAGAGACTGAGAAAGGTTCTGAGAGAGTTTCTGGAGTGACATTGAATTGGACTGCTATGTAAGGAGTTACAAAATAAAGAGTAGCCCCTGAATCTAAAAATGCATAAACATCAAGGTCAAAGACTCGTAACGTATGAATGACTACATCAAGAGAACCTTCTTGATCCTGGCACGCCTAAAGAGCATACAACCTGTTATGGCGCTGACTGCCACCTGTACCAGATGATTTACCCTACTGAGTTGGGTGACTTGCTGGTGGTGCTGAAGTGATGGACCAAGATTTTCCATTACCACCTCATTGACCCTGTCTAGAAGGACAATCCCTCAACCTATGACCAGACTGACCACACCCAAAACACCCTTCCTTTCCTTCAAGCCACTCGCCTGTATGGTTTTTACCACACTTAGGGCAAGTAGGGTAAGTCTTGGTGCCTGAAACACTTCCCTGAGACTTAGAGATTGGTGCTCTACCCTTTTAGTCATACTTGTTTTTGGAGGATGGAATACTAGCTGATGAAAGGGATGGAGCTGAAAACTTTTGCTGACTCTGCGAGCGATTTCCACCACCCGATTTATGCTCTGAATAGTCATAGATCCTAGTCCTAGCCTTTTTATTCTCCTCACCTGTTCCCTAAGCTTATCACCCTCAACCTTCTGAGCATGAGTTATAAGCCTAGGGATGTTCATATCTCCTAGTAACATAGCATTTATGCACTCAGTTTTCACCAAATGTGACACTCCATACATGAAATTATTCATCTGAGTCGGACAGTTAGCAACCATGTGAGAAGCATACCTGGAGAGTTGGTTAAACATCAGCTCATACTCTTGGACTGTCATGTTACCCCGCCTCAAATTCATGAATTTCTGAGCCTTTTCCTCTCTCAACTCTATTGAGAAAAACTTGTCGAGAAAAGTCTCACTAATGCAACCCCAAGTGATTGGAGCTGCATTTGAACCCCTATTCTCCTCCCACTGAGTGTACCACATATGAGCAACATCCTTCAACTGGTATGATGCTAACTCAACCCGATCATTCCAAGTGACTTGCATTACCTCAATGATCTTCTTCATCTCATCCAAGAAATTCTAAGGATCCTCATCAGTCTGTGATCCTAAGACTCAGGCGGATTCATCCTGTCAACAACAGGGACCCTTGCTGCTACTGATCCACCATTTTCATTCACATGAGCATGAACCCAAATGTTCTGGCTGGTCATAATCTGAGCCAACATCTGTATGGTATTCCTGAACTCAAACATTTGAGACTTCTTGATCTGGGACTGGAGGAGCTGCATTTGAATTCCTGGCATTCACATTCCTAGCGTTAGATCTACGAGGAGGCATGATCTGAAATGTAGAACATAAAGTTAGAATGAAAAAATATAATACCTTACAAACGATAAGAGTAACAAGAAAGTGAAGTTTTTCAAAAACACTTCATAGCCTCCCTCTCATTATATATGGTGAACTTTACACCCATGAGAAGGACTCGACCTAGTGCGGCTCTTTAGACATCCTAGGACTCTTAAACCTAGTGCTCTGATACCAAGTTTGTCACGACTTAAGACTACCCCAGAGACATGGACACATAACCTAGGACCACAAGTGATCCCAAGCTAACTCTGCTGGCATGATCATGAGCATACTAATGATGATAAACTGATGCGAAAGCTAAATCATATTTTATAATGAAAGGATGGGGAATACCCATATGCTAAAACTGATATAACATGAAGACTGATGAGTTTAATACAATGAAATTACTAATCCAACACTAAGCTGAAACTAACTATATCTAAAATAAGCCACTAACTGACTAGAAATATTGGGACAAGCCTCAGCTAAATCTACCAAAACTGAAACTAAATGACTAAAACGCTGAAATGAAACTCATGACTGTTGTCCTCACAGACTGAGGACTCACCATTTAATTTGCTGAACTGGAGATCGGGAAATTGATCTATGCGTGATCTGGATGCTGAGAACCTGAACCTACATCACGAGAAGATGTAGCACACATATGCGTTAGTACTTGAAAGATACTGAGCATGTAGGATAGAATAAATCTCAAATAAAACATAAATGAACAATAACAAAACCAAGTATACTAATCTAAACATGATATAGAGAATTCTAAGCTAATTAAATGCAATAACCAATTTATAACATGCTGAAACTGAATACTTAGTATACTGATAAAAGGTCAATGATAGAGAGTGTAACTGAACTGTGCAAGCTACTAATAACCGATAATAAAACCCACATATGCTAAATGTGGAGTCCGATTTATACACCCCATCGAGAGGACCCAATATACCTTGCCAGAGGTATAAATGCATGCTGACGTAATTACTAAATTGTTAAAACAAAGTGGGAAAAGACAAAAAGACCACTAGTTTGATTTTTGCCAGACCAAATGACGGCCTAGACATACGGTCCGTCATTTGATTGACAATCTGTTGTTCGGTCCGTAGGTTGGGCCTGTTCGACAGGCCTTTACTAAAGCGGGCATAAGTTTTTACTCGGATGTCCAATTTTAGCAAGGTTGGTGGCTATGGAAAGCTAATTCATTTATTAATCAGTGGGAAGATCATGGGGCACATAATTTATTTTGTGCTAAGATTTATGACGATTTGAAGGTAACCAAACTGCATTTCCCCCTCAACTGTCTTCTAGTTCTCATCTACGGTCAGACCTATGGACCGTGTGTCCACCCTATGGACTGTGCTGCTCATCCGTGGCTCTTGTCAGAGAATGGGTGAATGGGGTGTTGATCGACGGTCACAGACTACAGGCCGTAGGTCTGTCCATCGATAATGACTTAACAATATTTTCCTGGGCTGAGATTTTGGGGGTTTCTGACCCCATTGACGGATCTACAGGATGGAGTATACGGTCCATCGATGGACCCATTTATTGTACCTGCAGATGTTTCTAAAAAGCTGGTTTTCATCTGTTTTGGATATGGGGTGTTACAGATACTATCTAATAGAGTAGTTTCGATTGATGCGAAGTAATAACTAAGCCATAAATCGAATATGATTCTTAATTTGAAGTAAAGGTAAGTTTAGTAGCTTATACACACGTAGCCGGACCAAGGTACAGGGTGAAATTCTCTAAATCTCGGACCAAGGACTTTGAGATACCTAACTTATCACTTTCCATGCAAAACACTAGGGAAGATTTTTATAGCTAGGAATACGTTGTTATGAACCTATGGGGAACACATATACCCAAGTTTCTCTCACAACTTGATAAAAACTAAATCTTTATCCTGTTACTTGTTTAACTTAGAGATATTCAAGAATTTTATTTCACAACCCCCCTAAGAACTTGACTATATAGAAGTAATTTTAAATTGAAGTCAAGTCTAAACCATTTTTCTTGTGGGATTGACCCCAACCTACTAGTTGGGTTGTTTACTTGATACGACCACTAATACTTATGAATCAAAATTTTAAGTGAGGGGGAGTGGTATTACCTTTAAATCAATGAAGAACAGTGTGATTGTGTGATGCCACTATGATTTATGACCACAAAAAGCTCCCTTCGCTCATCGAACCCGGACACCAAACATGTAGGAATTAGATAGGAGAGGGTTTGGTAGAATGGAAGTTGAAAAGTTGGGGGAATGTGATATGAGTGGTTTAAGGAATTGAAAGAGTGATTTAAGGAGTGATTTCAGAGAGTTGGAATGGGCAGAAACAATTTTGTTGTCTAAAAATGGATGTGAGCAATGAATTTGAATTGTTGGATTTTTAGATGAGGGAGTCCAGGTTGGGTCGGCAGGTTGATCTTTCGAATAACGAGACCTCATTGATGGTCCATGGATGGATTGACGGTCCATCGATGGGAACCGTCAATCACTTTTTGACTTAGATAAGATTATATACTAACCTGGGATCTATGGACGACATTCATGGTCTTTCATTTGATTGACGAACCGTCGATAGGGACCGTAGATCACTTCACTAGATCGTTTCCTGCAGATCTTGCCTTTAGCTCCTGCACATGTAATAACACGTAGGCCATTCTTTTTGTATTTTCTTGACACTCTTTAGAAATGGACCCTATACTAAATCTGGCCAACACTAACACCAAACATTATCTACTAACCACTGTGTTACACGAAATCAAATAAACAAAGGAAAATTACTGGACAAGAATTATAACAACAATAGTTGGCTAGATTTTACACCTTAGGTTGCCTCCCAAAGTGTTTGATTTTAATGTTGCGGAGTTCTTTAGGCCTCTGATTACTCAGACTTCATCAACATAATAGGCCTCAATCACTTGTTGTACACTTTCAATATTTCCCAGATAAATCTTGATCCTTGCCCATTCAGCTTGAGTTATGTTCCTTCACTATTCTCAAGCTCCACCTCTCCTTGTGGGAACACTTGCTTATGTAAAAATGCTTTGTACCACTTGGACTTAAGATTGTCTGGAAATAAGAACAACCTAGAGTTAAAGAGAACCACAAGATCTATAACTAAAAAATATTGCTTTTCAATCCTTTGATCATGGTACTTCTTCATATTCTTGTTCTACAACGCTGCACTTTGATAGGCTTTTAGGAGAAACTCATCTAGAAAATTCAAATTAATCACCCTTTGAGTTGAAGCGGCGCCCCAATTCAAGTTATGATTCTTCATTTCCACATGGCTTGATTGCTCTATAGGCAAGTGGAAAGACTTCTTATATTCTAGTTGGTAAGAAGACATACTTATGAGAGTCTTCTAGGCAGTGCGGTAAGCCCATAGAGCATCATGAAGTTTCCTTGACCAATCCATTCTATTGACATTGACAATCTTTTCCATGATTAACTATATTTCTCTATTGGACACTTCAACTTGCCCATTAATCCATCAGAATAGGTATGGTGCACTAGACTGTGGATGGTAAGGAGTGGCTACATTATGGAGCCCACCATACTTGTCAAGCAATGTTTTAAACAACTTATTGCAAAAGTGAAAACCTTTATCGCTGATAATCGCCCTTGGGGTGCCAAATCTGGAGAAGAATGCGATAGCGCTCTTTCCTTCATTGTTGAGAAGAACAGTTTCTTCTACCCACTTTGATATGTAATCCACCGCAACTAGAATATACTAAATACTGTATGAACTTATAAATCGACTAATAAAATCAATTCCCCATACATCAACTCGATTACCATGATCGGGTTAATCGGGAGCTCTTGCCTCTTTGAAATCCAACCCTCTCTTTGGCAACGATCACAAGACTTGACGAAATCATGAGAGTCTTGGTGTATGGTTGGCCAGTAGTATTCACATTGCAAAATCTTATACGCAGTCTAAACACACTATGATGCCCACAAACAGGCGACATATCACACGGCTCAAGAACACTCAACATCTTAACTTCTGACACACAATGATGAATAATCCCATTAGCACCAACTACGGTACAGGTATGGCTCATCCCAAAAGAACTTTTTTACATTATGCATGAACTTACTCCTATGATAAGAATACAAATCCATAGGTACCACATGTCTTGCCAAATAATTACAAGGTCGGCAAACCAAGGAATGAGGTCATGGGAAGCAGTGATACGCACAAAGTATTACTCCCTAAAGAAGTATAAGTGGTCGTATAAAGTAAAGAACCCAAATATTAGGTTGGGGTCGATCCCACGAGGAAAATGGTTTATACTAAACTTCAATGTACGATTACTTTTATTTAGTCAAGTCCTTTCTGAAAACAGGTAATTAAAGGGGGTTTGTGAAATGAAAGTCTTGTGTTATCTTGAAGTAAAACAATTAACATGAGAAAATCTTTAGTGGTTATCAAGTTTTTAGAGAAACTAGGTGTAAGTGTTCCCCATATATTCATAACACCGTATCCCTAGCTATAACAATGATACATTAGGTATATCTAAATCCTTGGTCCGCATTGATATACCGTGGTTTAATGATATTTTAAATGCTTTTTCCTTATGTTTAGTGTGTTAAAAAGCCTTTTTGTATTAATTTTTATGTAAGTTTCTCTTTATTTGCAGGAAATTTGTCTAAAAGATGAATGCGGAGGTTTTTGAGCAAGAAATGCAGAAAAGTACCACCTACGGAGCTTGTGACAGTCCATCGTGCCCGTGACGGTCTGTAGGTGGCATCGTAGTGCAGTTGCTGAACGAATATAGGGAAGTCTGACCAAGTGTGGGGTTATGGAGTGCGTGACGCACCGTCGTAGTCATGACGGTCCGTCCTGCTGGTTCGTCATGAAGATGAGAGAAGTAGTTCAGTATCCAAATTCCAAGAGTTCAAGTGTTATGGAACGGATACCCCCGACGAACCATTGTGCTTGTGATGATCCGTCATACCTGAACTCGATGGTAATGAAGAGAGCAGCATAATAAATTGCATAAGTATGGGTCGACGGAGTCCATGATGGCCCGTCGTGACCACGACAATCCGTCGCGAGGTCCGTCGATCCAGCCGCGTTTTGAAAGATTTCAAGCAAATAGAGTCCTTGTTTGATTAAGTTTTTACTTTTTATAAATAGTTTCTTTTGTGGATTAGAATTGGTGATTATTATTACACTTTTGGAGAATCTTTAGTCTTCAATTAATTTCAGTAATTGATTGTTGGTGATTTTTGTTGATTAATCAAGTGAACTTCTGGATTTTATTCTTTCTCATTAAAGTAAGTGCATGAATTCTTATATTCTTATATTACATATTTGAATATTGTGATTGTAACTATGGGTAACTAAACTCCATAACTAGGGTTGTGGGAACCATAGGCGAATAATGAGGTAAAACCTAACTAAAATAACAATTCTAGAATAGTGTCTTGCATGTATTGATAATTATTTTGCTTAGAAGTCTTTTTAACGGATGGCAAACGTAAGAACTCGCCTTAATACTACTTGCCGGACCAAGGAGGTAGATACTAGGAAAATAATTATCAACATAGATTTAGTGTTTACTATCTAATAGCTAGTATTGATTGGTATGAGGTAATAACTTAGTCAAATATCAAATACGATGCTTAATATAAGGTAAAAGTAAGGGTTAGTATAGCAACACACATAGACGGACCAAGGTGCGGAGTGAAATTTTCTAGATGCCGGACCAAGGATTTAGAAATACATAACTTATCACTTTGCATGCAAGATACTAGAAAATAATTGTTATAGTTAGAATTATCAAGTTAGAAACCTGTGGGGAACACGTAAACCCTAGTTACATTTATTAATTGATTAAACTCCAACATTTGAAGTTGTTAATTGTCTCCTTTAATTTAGATAGTTATTTTCATTCATTTAGAAGTAAAAAACCTTTTTTTTTTTGTTTTTGCTTTCCAAAGAATTAATTGACTAAATAGTAGTAATAATAGATTGAAGTTAAGTCTGAACTATTTTCCTCGTGGGAACGATCCCAACCTTATTAGTTGGGTTCTTTACTTGATACGACCGCTTTACTTCTTATTTGAGAAGTAAGTTTGAGCGTATCGAATTTTGGCGCCGCTGCCGGGGGATAGTAGCTTTTAGATTAACTTAATCTTATTACTATATTTTAGTCAATACTTTCTTGATTTTACTTTGTTTTATTGTTTTTGAATTTTTGCAGAACCTTCTTCCTTGTATAGCTAAATACACGGAGAGGAAGAAAACCATTGTTTCCCTACGATCACGAATTAGAGCGAACACTATGCAACATGAATCGAAACTTGGGAATTAATGATGATGATCCAAACCAGAACATCCCAGCTCCGGTTGATGTTCATAGTCAGTTATTACCCGATGCTCCGAGTGAGAGCCAACAGAGGGGACAGAACCCCGCTCCACAGTCCCAAGAATAGTACCGAGGCTATGACAATATAGCAGACTCCGATGGGCCAATTGTCTTGCCCCCTCTACCGCCAGGCCACACCATTGTGGTAACTAGTAGCCTAATGCAAATGCTCACTGCCAGAGGTTTGTTTTCAGGGCTACCTTCTGAGGATCCACATGCCCATATAGCTAAGGTAAAGGCAGTGTGTAAAAACTGTGTAGGGAGGCCTGGCTTGGACTTGGATGTAATAGGGCTAAGGGTGTTTCCTTTCTCACTGACGGGAGAGGCTGCTATTTGGTTCACTGAGATCCCTAAGAATCTATGAACATATTGACGAATCCCAATCCTAGAAATATAGCATTCCACTTTTCTTTACTACCCAGGACTACGATACATTTAGAAATTAGGTAGAAGAATAAATTTTTTAGCATTAGGATTTCACAATTGTACAGGTCCCTTTTAATACCACAAAATCATCCCTATTAATCAGGTAAACCTAGGTTAACACTACTTCAAACCATAAAGACTTTTGAAGATTCATCTCAAAGGAAGGATAAAACGAACCTCATCCTTAGATATTTTTAGATAAGCAGTAGTAAGATGAGAGAAAGATTCCAAAAAGTCATAAAATCATTATAACCCTCCAAACAAATAGGCAGGGGAGAGATCCTTACCAATACATTCTAGATCCGGCTTAAAAGACAAAGCAAAAAGCATCTCTTATATTTATACAAATACAGATATCGATTCCCGCTACAGATGACACTTCCAACCGGAACCAGGGACAAATGAACCGATTATTTTCACAGATCTGCAACAATAAAAAAGCCGATTTGAGATCGTTTATCCAGGAAAGGCAACATCTATCGCAAACCTTCAACTCGTGATTGAACTAAGAATAAAATAAGGTTTTTCTCACTACACGAGTAAGAAGTGACTAGCCGCCTACCTACTCAATATCTATCTCAATATCTATAAAGAGAGACGGATTTCGCCTGCCACTCTACCGAGCTAACCAGAATGGAGAGTCCGAACGAACGGAATACTTGGAGTGAGAACTAGAGTAGCTAACGAACGGCAAGCAGTATAAGGAGGGATCATTTTTCGGAGTTTGCAGTTGAAACAATAAGGAACTTAGATGGAGAACGAAGAGAAGAAAGAAGTGAAGAATCACCAGTCATCTTCTTCGATGCACCCTATCTCTGTCTTTCTTTGTTTGTCTATTCTAATATGTTGTCCCAAAGCCTTCAATTTGCCTTTCCCTGTAGGAATTCCTTTTTCATTCGTTCTTCTGTTGAATGTAGTCCTCTTGAGCTGAGCTCTCTTTGAGGGCGGATTACATACACGATTTCTTTCATTTTTGCTCTAGCAGAAAGTGGGAGGTGCCTTACCTCACCAAAAAAGGGGGTTTACCCAGATCATCTCCTTAGCCCAGGTCTGTCGAGCCTCAATGAACTGCTACTATAGGGTAGCCGCTTGAACTCATAGCTGTGGTAACTGCGCCCTTCGCTCATTGACTATTCATTACCTGAATACTCAAATGAATAGCCATAGCTGCTAAGAACAAGAAATGATCACCTTTCATCCCTGATATGATAGTAGTATGCCGGGCCAAAGCTTCCAGGGTCTCATCCCAAGATGAGAGGTTCTTTTTCGCTTTTAGTCTTGATGGGAAAGTAGGATCTTCTTTCTATATTGATAAATAGAAGTAGCCTAACCTACGAGAGGTTCCCCACT
The DNA here is from genome assembly GCA_027705065.1 of Solanum peruvianum. Lineage (NCBI taxonomy): Eukaryota > Viridiplantae > Streptophyta > Magnoliopsida > Solanales > Solanaceae > Solanum > Solanum peruvianum. Next base: position 27,895,038 of record JAKWJD010001759.1, read on the forward strand.
TTTCTTTGATCCGTCTTAGGACAGAGTGAAAGCCTCGACCCAGGCAGAAGTGCGATGTGTCTGGAATCTCAGATCGCAAATGGATTCGAGTACCATTCTGATCACTTCTTTCATGATCCTTTCTATAGGTAGAACTACTTGTGAGTGGTCTAAACTGCGACCCTTATTTTTTTCTTCATATTGTAAAGGGGAGCAAAGACCGTTTTTCGCTCCCTCTATTGATAGAAAAGGGCACTCCTACCGTCGTTTCAATGACTCATAGGGCTTCCCTCAGCGCAATCTTTTTTTGTTCTTGAGAATGGTTGCCACTTCTTCCTGGACTGGAATAATTATCCCTGCCCGATGGGTCTACATCAATCCCTGAATGTCGTCGGGTACTGTTAACTTCCCCGCCATTCTTGTAACTGTCACATGTAATCCGCGCAGGTGTGTCCGCACCCCCCTGAGTGGACGCTAAAGAAAGGATTTCTCGGAACAACCCCCCAGGTTCCAGACCGAGGAGTCAACTATCCCGTATGAGCATTCGGTACATGTATTATTCCGTGGAAGAGTGAAAGGGTCACCATTGCTGAGGATCCCCCCATAATCTTAGATAGGTCATCTGAGGGTTCACCGCGGTTCATTGCTGTGCTTACACACAAGGCTACCTTTTTTCGAAAGCTCCACAGGACCACCTACCAATAGTCTTAGGCCGGAGGGGTTTATTGCACAAAAGGCCGGGGCGCAGGCTCCCAAAGAGAGAAGCCCAACGAATGTCAGATGCAAAGCCCCGCACCTCATTAAGATCATATTGGAACACTCTTTCAAAAAGAAAGAGCAGACCCCATTGAAGACGAGAGTGAGGTACAACAAGGCCATTTCTGTCCACCGCCCTTCTCACGGAGCCATAAGTGGACGCTACCGCCCATACAGATCCCAACCAGCAATCAGTTAGCCTTGCTCTACAAGGGATGGAAGTTTAGATGAATCGACATCAAAAATAGGATTGTTGTTGTACACAATCTCCATTTTAGTAGTCCTAGCTATCCACTCTACTATGTGGTAGAGTGTTCGTCCCAACCTCTTCGCAGGGGTACCTTCCCTTTTATTTGAGAGGAGGACTCGGAATTAACTCCCCTCGATTCAAGATCCGAAAAAAGGGTATGGAGTTTATCCAAGGAATGCTCTCCCATGGCGGTATGCAGATTCTTGAGGGCCCGAGCTCCTTGTCCCAGCAAATCCCCCGTTGGATCAAGGACCGCCATGATCCTTAGAATCTTGACCTTGACCTCGAATAGGTCTTTTGCCTCTATTTCGGCCAGGTACATGATCCCGATAGGGGGAGTATATGAGTATTTGTCTAGGAGCCTCTGCTGGATAGACTGAATGGAATCCCCCCAATACCTTCATCCAGTTGATACGGATAGGGGACCACTCGTGGGGGATGATTTGATGGACCAGCTTCGTTCCCCCAGGGAGCTACTTGAATAGCAGGCGGCACATGTCTTGGTTCTTGTTCTGGATGATCCACCGACGTGCCCGTTTCCATAGATTTTCCCCATGATTCCAAGAGGACATCAATCCCAAAATGATCCTCTTAAAACTCAGCCCCACTTGCTTGCCCGGAAGGGCCCAGAAGAGGAAGTGATCCCCCGACACTAAAAACCAAAATCCCATAGAGAAGCTGAGAACACAAAATCCCTAAATGGGATAACAAATAGTTCCTCAGAAAAAATATAAATAAAGAGATGCTAAATAAAATAAGAATCAAAATAAATAGATTAATAAACTGGTATTTTCTCTTTGAACGAAAACAAAAAAATCTCAAAATAAGGATTGACCCCATTATCACTAAAAGGAACAGCACGAGACACTTACCAGTTATTCGAATTGGCATTACTCTAACAGCGAAATGCCCCAGAAAGGTTGCAATAAGAGAGAGAACGCCTCTAAAGAAAAAAGGTGACATAATAGGTCAGAATTGTTCTCTCACTCCTTGCTGTAGGAGCAGAATACCGGAAAAAAAAGCTCTTCCTCGGATTCGAACCGATAACTTTCTTAGCCTATTTCTAAAGGGCGAACTGATCAACTTGTATGTGTTAAGCATACGACTGAAGTAGCATGATTAGATCGATCTTCTTATCACTTTTTCGACTAGCTATAAACTTTAACCCCCCTTCTCTTCCTTAGATGGAGAAATAAGTAAGAAAGACTTTCTACCCTGCCTTTCTTTTCTTAAAAAATGGAGAATTACACCGAATTTTGCCTTCAACCAAGCCTTTCAGTTCTGAAATCGAGAAAGATCACTCTGAAAAGTAAGCCCTTTCTTATTATACAATATCTTCGCCATGGATGATAGAATTCTTCTTTAAAGCGAAAGCAGGAGCAAAGCCTATTGATTCACAAGTTTTCTAACCTACTTGTCGGCTACCCGCACTCTATAACAAGAATAGACCTCTGGACTTAAAACCACCCGCTTTTAGAATTTTGGAAGGCGGCGCCTAAACTAGTCGAACATGCTTGAATTGATAGGCTTACCGGGCTTCTCTGTCTATTCAATTGATTTTGTTGCAGAATCTTCCCGACGCCTATTTCTTCCCCCGTTCAATTTTCACTTTGAACCAACTAAGGGACGTTTTCTTATCACGCTACTACCCAGTCTCCAAGAAACTAAATCACAAAGACAAAGTAAACAACTTTGTTACCAGGAGATTCAGTTAGTAGTTCTTGGGATAGATTCACCTCGTTTTTGAGAAGCGTTCGCAATTACCGTATAGATGAGAAGTCACTGATGGAATACTTCTATCGGGGACATGATGATAATAATAAAGCGGTGTTGGATACTATAGCGGGTGGTTCTTATGGGGAGTGACCTTATGCTGAGATTGCTGAAAAGTTAGAGAAAATATTCCAGAACAATAAAGCTTGGAGTACTAGGATGTCAGATACTAGGAGAAACACCTTCGCAGTGCAATCCACTCACAACCCAGCCACAGATGAGATTCGTGAAGATATGGCTCAGATGAGAATTGATTTTGGGTTGGTATTAAAACATATCATTAGGGGTGCAGAAAAGATAAATGCAGTTAACTACTTGTCTAACCCACCACCACCAAATGATGAATGCTATTATGCGGAGGATTCCTATGCAGTAAATGAGCAGGCGGGAGTTTCTGACCGAGTGCCCAAGGCTCAAATAAGGATATTTGGCGCCAAGGTCAAGGGAACCAAGATCAGATCTATGGTAACTATACCGTGAGAGTTATTTTGTCCGAGATGGAAACTTCAACCGCGACAACAACTTCAACAGGGTAACTATGGTAACAGAAATGATAGGAATGGGCCCTATGTCCCTCCTAAAAATCATGAAGTTACTTTTAGTGATGGCGGAGATATTATGGAGCGAGTTGAGGATATGTTGCACAAAATGATGAGGAGGTTCGATGCTAATGATGAGCACATTAAAGAGTTAAGAAGTGATTTAGCGGGTATTGGGAAGAAAGTCAATATACATGCAATATCGATTAAGCTGATCGAGTTGCAAATAGCCCAATTATCTGTGACTGTGAACACACGGCAACCGGTCACTCTTCCTAGCAACACTGTCCAAAATCCGAAAAATGATGCACACTATATGGCAATCACTACTCGTGGTGGTAAGCAAACCATTGACCCACCTACACCGTTTAATGAGGAAACGGTGAGAAAGGATAATGATAAGGTGACAGATGGTAGTGGTGAAGAAGAAGATAGAACTAGAAAAGATTCTAAAGTGCATATAAATGTATTTCCCATGCCTAGAACACCCCCCCCCCTTTTCTCAGAGGTTAGTGAAAAAGACCGAGGATGGAAAATATCTGCATTTTATAACAATGTTGAAGAAGCTTTCTATCAATGTCCCATTGGTAGAATCTCTAGAACTAATGCCCATTTATGCCAAATTTATGAAAGATCTGGTTACAAAGAAAAGATAAGTCACTTTCGAGGATGATGATAGAATGCAGCATTGTAGTGCTATTGCTACAAGATCTCTCGTACAAAAGAAAGAAGATCCTGGTGTCTTCACTCTTCCTTATACAGTCGGTTCATTACGTATTGCGAAAGCATTATGTGATCTGGGGTAAGAATAAATCTCATGCTTTTCTCGATTTACAAGATGTTGGGATTGGGTGACCCAAAGCCCACTACGATGCAGCTACTGATGGCCGATTGAACAGTGAAAAGGCCTATAAGGATACCCCACGATGTTCTAGTAAAAGTGGAGTGGTTTCCGGAAGATTTTGTTATCCTTGATTGTGAAGTCGATTTTGAAGTGCCTATTATTCTTGGGAGGCCATTCCTTGCTATGGGTAGAGCCTTAGTAGATATGGAAAAGGGGCACATGAAATTTTCGTTGAACAATGAAGAAGCGACCTTCAACATTTGTAGGTCCATGAGGCAGAGTGGTGAGCTCCAATCGGTATCAGCTATATCCTACAAAGAAAAGATGAAGAGGGATAATGACCTAAAAATTGAAAAATAAGAGTTTAGGGTTGGGGATTTGGTGCTTTTAGCTAGTTCTAGGCTGCGTTGGATTCCGGGCAAGCTCAAGTCCAAATGGACTGGCCCTTACTTGATTACCCAATTATTCCCTCATGGAGTAGTTATGTTAGAAACCAAGGAGGGAGTGCGGTTTAAGGTGAATGGAGAACAAATGAAATCTTATTTTGGGCATACTGAATCGGCAAATGGAGGGATCGAGGCATACCATCTTGATGAAGGCTGAGTAATTAAGCGTCTTTAGTCGTGCCGCGACGTGAAATCAGACGCTTGTTGGGAGGCAACCCAATACTTATAGCTTTTTTTTCTAGTTATGGTAGCATTTTCTACTAATGGGTTTTAAATTTGCAGGCACATCACTAGAAAATTCTGCAGAAATCACTCTGCAGAAGTCACTGACTGACCGTCGCATGAATCCGTCGTGCCAGGTACGTCTTTCTGTTATTTATAAAAACTAGGGCACACGCGATAGAACCTACGATGGACCGTCACAGTTGCGACAGACCGTTGATGGGGACTCGTTGCGTGATTAATGAAGCGTACCTGACCCGACCCGGCTGGGGTTTATAAAAAATTCTTAACATTTAAAACCCCTACCCCCTTCATTCACCCATTTCCTTCCATCTTTCTCCTATTTCCCTCCCTTTTCAACTTCCAATTTCCTACCTTTCTTTCATTCAACCGATCATTTTCCCAAATTTCCCAATTTCTAAAATCCACGCTCTACTAGTCGGAGTCTGCTGTTGTGGTTCTCTACTTGATCACCAATTACCTTCCTCGCTTGTTTTTCTCAAATTCTCGGGTATGTGTCTCTGGTTTCTACCCATTTACATTGCATTTTTTTTTATCAATTAGTATTAGACTATTTCTTATTGAAGGGTTTATTCTTTAATACATACTTTGTCTGACCTAGGTTGAGAATCCTCAAAATTTCCTTGTTAAAACTCTAGAAATAGGTGCTTTAGCATTGCTAGTTTACTAGTTATTTGGGTTAGAAAAATGTAGGTTAAACCACTAACAATTCCATTTGGGTTATAAGGGATGCTTGTGGCATCCCCAGTTCTGTCACTGAATGACAGAACAAGACCCCGATGATGGACCGTCGTACTCACGACGGACCATCATAGGGTACGTCCCCACATCCCTAACACCCCGCTGTCAAATTTTCTCCAAGTGTCCACCAACGAACACATGCGACAGCCTGGACAACCGTTTGGGTTGTCAAAGACCCTGTTCCTAAGCGTCTCAAACTTTTTTTCAAGTGTCCTAGTACGGACATCTACGACGGACCGTCATACCCTCGACGGTCCGTCCTGCATAATCGTCATGACGGTCAGAGACCCTGTTCTTAAGGGTCTCCAACTTTTTTCCAAGTTTCCTCTTACGGACATATACGATGAACCGTCATACCCTCGACGGTCCATCCTGCACAACCATTCTGATTGTTAGAGACCCTGTTCCTAAGGGTCTCCAATTTTTTTTACAAGTGTCCTCTTACGGACATCTAAGACGAACCGTGATACCCTCGATGGTCCATCTTACATAACCATCATGACGGTCAGAGACCCCTCTCCTAAGGGTCTCCATACATTTTTTAAACTGTCCCACGACGGACATCGACGATGGACCGTCATAATCACAACTGTCCGTCCTTCTTGTCCATCATTATTTTCAGAGACTTTCCTTCAGGGGTCTCCACATAAACATAGTTTAAAGTAATAAATGACAGACCCCATGACGGTCCGTCGTACTCACGACGAGCCATCTCCTGGCCCGTCGAGTTTCACTGTTACTATATAAATGTCATTACATCTTGACTCTTTTATTTATTTTGTGTCATTTTGCTTGTCTTGTTTTCTCCTTCTAGTACTAATAGTGATTCTTTACAGGTACTATCTACTATGGAACCAAAACAAGATCGAGTCTACGCACGTGGGTGATCAAAGTCTGTCACCCCATCTGCCCGCCTGGTCATTGGCTCTGATAATGAGCGTGACCCCGAGTACGTGCCCCCAGGCACTTCCACCCCATCCTGAAATGGTCCTTCTCAGTCCATGCGTTCAGTTTATGGGAATTCATAAAAACTCTCCATCCAGTCACCGGCCTAATTAAAATAAGCTCGTTCCTCTCATTGGACACTACTGTCATTCCCCCCTTTTTGGGCATACACTGAATAGGGCATACCCAACTACTATCTGTAATAGGATATATGACTCCGGCATCTAACCACTTAATGATATCCTTCTTCACAACCTCTTGCAGAGGTTGATTCAACCGTCTTTGGTGCTCAATACTTGGCTTGTGATCGGGCATGAGTTTTTGATTTTGTGTGAACAAATATCAGCAGGAATCCCAATAATGTCCGCAATAGTCCAAACAATGGATTATTTGAACCTCTTCAACACTTCTACCAAACACTCTACTTGTTGCACATTCAAATTCGATGCATTGATTACCGACAAAGTGTCATATCTTCCCAAGAATACATACCTCAGATGCGGTTGTAGAGCCTTAATCTCTAATTTTGGGGCCTCCTCAATAGATGGTCTAGCGGGTGAAAACTCGCGATGCTTCATATCTAACTCTAATTTATTTAGTTTGGACCGATATTTGCATCGTTCATGTGCCGCAACCAAAGACCCATACTCTTCAATACCATTACGCTCAAAATTTATGATCACTGCCGCTAGTGCCTTAATACCAAGACGCTCTTCAATTTGTACCTCAGATTTACCCTCAATCCTGTAAGATATAGCAGATATTGTTTAGATCTCACCACTATGGTGCATTGACCAACAAATGTTAAATGTTGCTTCTTCATTTTTAAACTTAAACTTCATCTGCCCTTTCTCCATATCAACAAAGGCACGACAAGTAGCAAGGAATGGCCTCCCAAGAATGATAGGCACCTCAAAGTCCACCTCACAGTCAAGAATCACAAAATCAGTCGGAAATATAAACGACTCCACCTTCACGAGAACATCATTGAGTATCCAAATGGGCCTCTTCACTGTTCGATCGACCATCAGTAACCGTATTGCAGTGGCCTTTGGGTCATGTAAACCAAATTTGTTATGAATGGAGAGAGGCATGATATTTATGTTTGCACCTAGATCACATAGTGCTATAGCAAACTGTAATAAGCCGATGTTACATGGAATAGTGAAAGCGCCCAAATCTTTCTTCTTTTGCACAAGAGACCTTGTAGTAATAGCAGTACAATGAGGAATTCGGTCATCATCCTCAAAACTTACCGATCTCTTCTTTGTAACTATATCCTTCATGAACTTGGCACAATCGGGCATTTGGTCTAAAGCTTCTATCAAAGGGACATTGATGGAAAGCAGTTTCAACAGAGTGATAAAATGCAGTATTTACCATCCTCAGTTTTCTTTCACTAATATCTGAGGGAATGGTGGTGATAGTCTGGGAATGGGGATCACTTTTTAGGGTACCTCTACTTCTTTCACCGCTTTGTCCACCAATTCACCACTAGTTTCCACTACCTCTTCATCTTTTCTCATCTCATCTTCTACCACAGATGGATTTGGTGGATCCCTAGTTTGCTTACCTCCTTGAGTAGTGACTACCATGGAATCTCCGTCATTTTTATGATTTTGAATGGTATTTCTAGGAAGAGTGTCTGGTTGTCCTGCCTTCATACTAATGGACAATTGGGCCATTTGTAACTCAAGATGCTTAAATCAGACTGCATGTGCATCCACCTTTTGCCCAATATTAGCCAAATCACCTCTCAATTCCTTGGCGTGCTCATCACTAGCATAAACCTCTTATCATCTTTTGCAACATATATTTGGCTCGCTCCATACTACCTCCACCATACCTAGGAGAACCTTCCCAATTTTAAGGAGGAACATAGGGCGCACTTTGATCATTTCTGTTACCATAGTTACCCCGGTTGAAGTTGTTGTTACAGTTGTATTTTCCATCTCAAACATATTGGCCCTCTCTGTTGTAATTCCTATAGTTTCGACCTTTATTTCCTTGACCTTGACGCTAATTCTCCTGATTGGAGCCTTGGGAGTTCAGTTGAAGACCTCTCGTCTCATCATTCACTGAATAAGTATTTTTTTCATAATAGTAGTCATCTATTGGCGGTGGTGGTTTAGTCAAGTAATTCACCATATTTACCTTCTCTACACCTACAATGACATGTTTCAATACCACCCCAAGCTCAGTTCTCATTTGATCCATCTCTTCATGAATCTCATCTGTGGCCGAATTGTGTGTGGCTTGCAATGCAAAGATATTTCTCCCAGTATCCTACTTTCTAGTACTCCAAGCCTTATTGTTGCGAGACAGTTTATCCAACTTCTCTGCGATCTATGCATATGTCCACTCACCATAAGAACCACCCATAATAGTATCAAGCAATGCGTTATTATTATCATTTTGTCCCTGATATAAGTACTTTTTCAATGACGCATCATCAATGCGGTGGTTTAGGACACCTCTCACGTAAGTAGTAAATCTGTCCCAAAAGGTACTTACTAACTCCCCAGGTAATGCCACAAAGTTGTTCACTCTATATTTATGGTTAAGCTTTTTAGACACTGGGTAGTACTGTACTAGGAACACATCCCTCAACTGATTCTAAGTATAGATAGAATTATAGGGAAACATAGTAAGCCATATTGCGGCCTCTCTCGTCAGTGATACAAGGAACACTCTCAACCCGATGACGTTCATGTCTAAGTCTGGGCTCCCCACACAACTCTTGCACACCGACCTCAGTTTGGCTATGTGAGCATGGGGATCCTCAGATGGTAGTTGTGAAAACAAACCCCTCGAGATGAGCATCTGCATCAGACTACTCGTTACAAAGAACACGTGCCCCTGCGGTAGAGGAGGTAGGAAAAGAGGTCTATCAGAATTAGTGATATTGGCGTTGCCTTTATAGAACTATTGGGGGCATGGGAAAGGAGGTTGTATCCTCAAAGCATCATCCGCCGAATTTTCCCCCACCACTTGATTGTGAGCATCAACCGTTATACCATCACCTAGATTAGCTGGGTTTTGCGGATTTTGCATTCTTCAAGTGTATGGTTCAATTAAGGATCGAATGTAAGTATTGGTTCTCCCCAACTCCGTGTACTTGGCATACACTACAGCTATATATAAGAGAAACAAAAACAAAAGAAAATAGTAAAACTAATAAATTATTGACTAAAATTCAGTAATGTTATTAAAGTTAATCTAAAAACGACTTTCCTCGGCAGCGGCGCCAAAATTTAATACGATCAAATTATACCTCCCTAAAGAAGTATAAGCGGTCGTATCAAGTAAAGAACCCAACTATTAGGTTGGTGTTTATTCCATGAGGAAAATGGTTTAGACTTAACTCCAATGTCCGATTACTTCTATTTAGTCTAGTCCTTTTCGAAACAGGTAATTAAAGAGGGGATTTTTATGAAACAAAGTCTTATGTTATCTTTAAGTAAAAGAATTAATAGGAGTAAATCTTTTGTGTTTATCAAGTTGTGAGAGAAACTAGGGTGTAAGTGTTCCTCGTAGGTTCATAACATCGTATCCTAGGTATAACAATTCTTCCCTAGTGTTTTGAATGCAAAGTGGTAAGTTAGGTATCTCTAAATCCTTGGTCCGACATTTAGAGAATTTCACCCTGTATCTTGGTCTGGCTACGTGTGTCTAAGTTACTTACCCTTACCTTTACTTCATATTAATCATTTTATTCGATGTATGTCTTAATTATTACTTCGCACCAATTGAAACTAGCCTATTAGATAGTATCCCATTAAATCTATGTTGATAATTCTTTTCCTATTAACTACCTCCTTGGTCCGACAAATAGTAATAAGGAGAGTTCTAACACGTGCACTCGTTAAAAAGAATTCTAAGTGAAAGAATTATCAATACATGCAATAACCTATTTGAGAATTGTTATTAAGCTAGGTCTACTTTGTTAATTAATCATGGTTTCCACAACCCTAGTTGTGGATTTAGTTACCCATTCGTGAAGAACACAATTCATATGGGATAAACAATAAATCATGAACTTACTTTGACAAACTCGAAAAATCTAGAAATTCACTTGAAACAATAAGAATTCACTTGAAAACCGAATCCAAAAATTTAAATAATGCTAAAGTTGCAAAAACCCAATCTCCTAAAACAAAACAAAGAAAAGTTTTAATAGAATCCAACCCCAAAAATGAAGTTGTACACCCTATTTATAACAAATATTGTCCTAGATTAAAAGGAATTCAAATGAGGAAAGTTGTCCAGAAAAAACGCGGCTTCAATCGACGACCTCCACGGACGGTATGTCGATAAAACGACGAATCATTGACTGCCTCCGTAAGTCCAGACTTAGCATCTTTTTTTATACTTCAACTAGAATCTTCTTTGATCCAATCGATGGACAAACAACACGGTCCATCGATGCACCTATGGTCCGTCGATTCCTTTCGTCGTTCCATACTTAGATTTTCTTCAACTTCGGTACTGAGACATACTCTAATCAGATTGACGATTTACTAATTGATGGACCGTCAATCCTTTCGTAACCCCACACTTGTTTAGATTTCCCCAATTTTCTCTACATGCCTGAACTTCCAATCGATGGTCACCATCTACGGTCCGTCGATGAGACAACGGTCCGTCGATGTCTTTCATGGGTCACTTCTGCACTAAATATCAACTTCCTTCTGCGTTTTGGTTTGGGACACCTTTCCTGCAAAACAAAGATAAAAACATGTTAAAACTATTACAATAAGGCTCTAGAGACACACCAATCTTAAAGAAAAAACATTTCAAGTACCGTGAAACCACGGTACATCAAGATACCTTTTTCATTAGGTAAAATATCATTTATCTCACCCTTTTCATCAAGATCGAGTAAAGCTTCATCCTCCAATCTAGACAAGTGATCGGTGACCTAGTTCTTTGTCCCCTTGCGGTCTTTCACCACAAAATCAAATTCTTGCAATAACAACACCCATCTAATGATTCATGACTTTGCATTCTTTTTGAACATCAAATACCTCAATGCTGAATGATCCGTCTGGACTATGAACGCCATCCCAGGCAAATAAGAGCAAAATTTCTCGAATGCAAACACCATGATGATAAGCTCATGTTTTGTAATTGTGTAATTCGTTTGGATTTCATTTAGAACTTTGCATGCATAGTAAAAAGGGGGCAATATCTTCTCAAGTCTTTGCCCCAATACAAGGCTAAGTTCCACACCACTAGCATCGCACATGACTTTAAACGATTCCCCTCAATTTGAAGAAATAATGATTGGTGCAGAGATCAACTTTTTCTTCAACTATTTTAAATGCTATAAGATAGATATCATCAGAGTCAGATTTACTCTCCTTTTCAATAGCTTGCACAAAGGATGTGCAATTTTCGAAAAATCTTTGATTAACCTCTGATAGAAGTCTACATGTCCCTGAAAACTTTTCACACCTTTTATTGAGATAGGTGGAGGAAGAGTTTCTATTACTTCCAATTTGGCCTTATCTACCACAATACCTTTTTTCAGAAATCCGGTGTCCCAACATTATACCCCTTTTTTTTACCATAAAGTAACACTTCTCCTAATTAAGCACCAAAAGTCTTCACATTTTTCAGTACCTCAAAAAGGTTGTCCAAACATCTATGAAATGATTAACCAACTACTGAGAAATCATCCATGTAAACCTCATTAATATCCTCAACCATGTCAAATAAAATCAACATCATACAATGTTGAAAGGTTGCTGGAGCATTGCATAATGCATATGACATAGATTTAAATGCAAAGGTCCCATATGAGCAAGTGAAGGTGGTTTTATCTTGATCCTCCGAGGCTATAGAGATTTGATTGTAACCCGAATATCCATCTAAGAAATGGTACCATCCCTTACTTGCAAGCCTATCCAACATATGATCCATGAAGGGCATAGAAAAATGGTCCTTCTCTTCCAAGAATTCCACTTCCGCTAGTCCATGCAAACTCTCTGTTTGGTCACCGGTCACGACTACAGAAGCTCGTTTCTTTCATTTGGAACACAGTAATTCCAACCTTCTTTGGCACACATTGAACAGGTCATACCTAACTATTTGTATGCAATGGGGTAGATGACTCCAACATCCAACCATTTAATAATCTTCTTCTTACTACCTCTTGCATCGGTGGATTTAATCTTCTCTGATGTTTGATACTTTGCTTATGATCCATCATGAGATGAATTTTGTGAGAACAAATACCGGATAGATTCCGATAATATCTGCAATAGTCCATGAAAAAGATCACTTGAATCCACCAAACACTTGACTTGTCGCTCGCTAAGATCTGCCTCAATAATGAGCAGGAGTGTCTCATTCATGCCCAAGAATGCATACCTCAAATTGGAAGTATGTCTTTAAGTTCCAATTTTAGGTGCCTCTTCCACAGATGGTCTCGTTGGGGGAGTCTCATGATTTTTCATATCTAAATCCAACTTATTAGGATTTACAGGATATTCACACCTATAAAGGCCACCAACTTGTCATACTCTTCAATGAAATCACTCTCAAATTTCATCATCACAACCACTAATGCCTCGACACCCAATCATTCCTCTATTTGTACCTTTGAGGAACTTTTAGTTCTAATGTTATAGTAGATACCGATTGGAGATCAGCACTCTTCTTCATGGACCTACAGATATCAAAATTTGCTTCTTCATGGTTAAGTCTAAACTCCATATTCCCTTTCTCCATGTCAACCAAAGCACACCCGTGGCAGGAATGGTCTCCTAAGAATAATAGGAACCTCAAAGTCAATCTCACATTCAAGAGTAACAAAATCAGCTGGAGAAATGAACGAGTCCACTTTCAGTAGCACATCATGGAGCACTCCAATAGGCCTCTTGTCAGTTCGATATGCTATGAGAAAGCACATCGTAGTTGGTTTTGGATCACCCAATCCCAACTTCTTATAAATGGATAATGGCATGATATTAATGCTAACACCAGGATCATACAGTGCCTTGGCAAAGTCTAATAACCCAATGGTACAAGGAATAGTGAAATCGCCAGAGTCTTCCTTTTTCTGCACAATGGATCTTGTAGCTATAGCCCTACAATGTTGCAATTTTTAGTCATCCTTTAAACTCACAAATATATTTTTTGTAACCATATCCTTTGTAAACATTGCATAACCAGGCATTTGCTCTAGAGCTTTTATCAACGGAAAATTGATGGAGACTTGTTTTAGCATAGTGATTAACCTGCAGTATTTTTTCTTTTTCGTTCTTGTTTGCTAATCTTTAAGGAAAGGGAGGTGGAGTCTTGGGCATGGGAACCACTTTATCTGTGACTACCTTATCTTTTTTAGTTGCATTCTCGTGCTCTTTACTAGCCTCTGTCACCTCAGTATTCTTTTTTAGTATCAATTTCCACCCCCGACATCATAGGTGGATCAATGGCTTGCTTGGCCCCTCAAGTAGTGACTGCCATACAATGCCCATCGTACTTTGGATTATGGATGGTGTCCCTTGGAATTGTGCCTAGTTGCCTTCTGTTCACCATGGTAGACAATTGATTCACCTGTAGCTCAAGATGCTTGATTGATACTGCGTGAGCGTCAACCTTTTGAACAATACCGGATAAATCCTTCCTCGTCTCTTTTACAATCTCATTTGTCGCAACAAAACTTCTCATCATCTTCTGTGTCATATCCTCAATTCGCACGAGGTTACCCCTAGCATCCCTAGCGGAAAATTCCATTTTTGAGGGGTGACGTAAGGTTCAACTCGATCCTTTCTGTTACCATAATTGTTTTAGTTGAAAGTGTTATTGTGGTTGTAGTTCCTATCTGCGCCATCTCTTTGCGAGTCTCATCTACGGCTGAATTGTTAGTAGCTTGAACAAAAAAATCGAAGCTTTGTTATTGCGAGATATCTTCTCCTTTTTTTGAGTGATCCTCACCAATGAGCATTCGCCATACTACCCTCCTGCAATAGTATCAAGCACTACCTTGCCATTGTCATCCTGCCCCTGATAGAGGTACACCTTTAATAACTTATCATTAATACGGTGATTTGGGACACCTCTCGTGAAGGCAGTGAATCTATCCCAAAAACTACTCATACACTCTCCAGGTTGAGCTACAAAGTTGTTGAGCTTGTCCTTCTTGTTCAACTTATTGGACACTGAAAAGAATTTTGCTAGTAATGCATTTGTCAACTGATCTCAGGTATAGATGGAGTTGTAAGGGAGGTCATTGAACCATATAGAAACATTTCCATTTTATAATAGCAGGAACACCCTTAACCTAATAATATTCATATCCCAGTCAAGTCGACCTATACAACTTCTACAAACATACTTTAGCTTGTCTATGTGAGCATGTAGGTCATCATTGGCAACCCTGGAAATAAACCTCTTGTTGTAAGAATCTGCATCAAGCTACTGATTACCAAAACATATGCCCTGGAGGTAGAGGTAGAAGGACAAGAGGTCCATCAGACTCCGCGATATTTATATTGACCCTTCCATTATCATCCAAACGTGCTCCTCGAGGGTCTTGGGGCCTTAATGTTTCTCCCACTATGTTGTTAGGTAGATCCTGATTGTTCTCATAAACTTCCCGTGGTGGTTACAGCCCAGCTCCACCATCTAATCCTCCTCGGATAGGAGCAATCAGGACTCCTTGATTATTCATTCTACACAAGGTTCTACCCAATTCTTGATTGTAAGGAGTGAGTGGTTTGCCTCTGCTATGTATACTTCGCATACACCAGAGTAAGAACCTACGAAACACAAATTAAAATTAGGAAATATTTTACTAATTTCAATAATGTAGTTAAACTTAATCTAAAAGTCTTATTCCCTAGTAGCGGCACCAAATTTTGATACGCTCAAATTACACCTCCATAAAGAAGCATAAGCGATCATTATCAAGTAAAGAATCCAAGTTGTAGGTTGGAGTCGATCCCACGAGGAATATTATTTAGACTTAACTTTAACCCACGATTATGTCCGCTTAGTCAAGATATTTCCAAAATCAGTAAGGTAGGGGGGGGGGGGTTGTGAAACAAATTCTTAAGATTATGTAAGTATCAAATAAGCAAGAGTTAACTTCAGTTGTAATCAACATAAGATAGTAACTAGGATATATATGTTCTCCATAAGCTCATAACGTGGTAATCCTAGTAATAGCACACGTGCAAAGTGATTAGTATGTATCTCTAAACCCTTAGTCCGACATCTAGAGAATTTCACCCCATACCTTGGTCCAACTACGTGTGTATAATTTATTAACCCTTACCTTTTACCTCATATTATACATCGTATCGATGTATGGCTTATTTTTCATCCTCGCACCAATCGACACTAGACTATTAATTTCACTAAATATGTGTTGATAATTCTTTTCTGATTAACTACCTCCTTGGTCCGTCAAATAGAAACAAGGTGGGTTTTAACGTTTACAATTGATAAAAAGACTTCTAAGCAAAAGAATTATCAATGCATGCAACAACACTATTCAAATATTACTTAATTACTATTCATGCTTTGTTAATATTTCATGGTTCCCACAACCCTAGTTGTGGAGTTTAGTTGCTCGTAATTACAAACACACAATTCATCATTTAAGAAGAAAGAATTATGAACTTATGTAAAGATAAGAATAAACTTAGAATTTGTAAACTTGAATATGAACGCAAGAATCTTCAAATTCAACTTAATAAAATCAATAATTGCTAAGGTTTGGAAAAATTAATCTTCAATGTCTCAAAACTAGGACAATAGTAATAGTAGCGAACCCAAAAAATGAGGTTAAAACCCCATTTTTAGAAAAAAAACTCTTGGTTAAAAAGTAAACAAAATAAGAAAAGTTTGTTCAGGCACGCGTCTTTATTCTAAGAGACCGACTTACGGACCGACAATGGATCTTCAGTCCGTAAATCCCTTCCTTCAGCCAACACTTTGAAAATATTTCAGCATCCAAAGTTAAACCCACTCTAAATCAAACGACGAACCATCAATACGGTCTGTCAATCCATCAACGGTCTGTCAATTCCCTCTATGACTCCATACATAGAATGTTCAAGAATCAGGTATTGGAACCTTCTCTGAAACAATCGACGGTTGACCAGTATGGTGCTTCAATTGATTGACGAACCATTAATGATTGTCGTGGTTCCACACTTGGTAAGATTTCACTGATTTTATCCAATGCTTGGGCTTCCAATCTACGATGCCAGTCTAGGGGGCGTCAATGGATCTACGATCCATCGATTGCCTCCGCAGATGCCTTCTTTTCCACTTTTTCAGCTGTCTCTTTAATTAAGCGCCTCAATATCTTTACTACAAAACATGACACAAAACCAAAAAAAAATTACTACAAAAGGATCTAGACGTAAACAACTCTTAAGTGAAATGCATTAAAAATACCTTGAATTCACTATACATTAGCGGACCCTTGGAATGACTTGCTTACTCAGTGAAATACTTAAACACAAGAGCAATAACTCAAGGAATAACAAAAAGAAAACCACTTAAGGCTCTAAAAAAGAGAGATATTGGAATAGGACCCTCAATCACCCTAACAACTGAAAACTAAAAGAATAAAGGAATGATAAATATGTTCTCTCGAATGAAGGGAGGCTTACCAACTGACTGTGAGATTCTCCCTGGATCAATGGTACGCTGGATTCTTATCCTAGTTACATGCGTCTACTTCATAACACAAGCCAGACAAACTTACATTAGTACATTGAACGACTATGCGACTCAGAATTCTACAAACAACTTAAGCATGAAAGGAGTAAGATGGAACACTTACCTTGACTCTTCTCAACTCATGAATAAGTGAACTCAACATAAAGTAATATGACACATACAATATATATAAAGCCTGTAAAATAGTGGAAACAACTTAGTTTGTTGAATAAATGCAATATCAAGCTCAAATTTACTTTTAAGATAAAGTAATATAGTTTATGCGGGAGATTCTCTCACTGACAACCACCATTATAAGCCTAAGTGATGATACAATGTCTTGCCCACGCTGCCAGAACTATCCTATACTTTGTCATCCCATAGAACTACTTAACTTAGTGGATCAACTAGCTTAACTTATGTGGTCATCTAAAATGTATGACCCGTTAATACCCATGAAAACTACATTATGAACCCGCATCCCCATATCAGTGTTCAATATTACTCCCAAAAATATACTTAAATCATGTATTTTTTTAAAAAAACTTCTTTCTTTGGGTTAAGATAATTGCTCAACACTTAGATTTAAAATCTCTCTTGGAATTAATGTTCCCTTTTCTTTCTCAAAACTCTTTTGGAAATCTTTTTTCCTTCTTATCTTAAATCTAAAAGTATTTATAAACTTCTAGGGACTACTTAGTTCCCTTATAACTTTTGAGATATGAACTCAACTCTTTAATCTTTACTTAGCTTGAAACTTGAGTCCTAAAAACAAAGTTAAAAAATTGCTAAAGACTCTTAAAAACCTTTTAAGAACTTTGCTTTGACTTGATTCTTAACTACTCGACTTGACTCTTAAATTCTTTGATTTTGACCTTAACTTTCCTTAAATTGGATTATGGATTCAAGGTTCTTGATCTCATATTTATTGATGATTTCATGATGCTTATATATACCTTAGAGTATTGGAATAAACTAAGAAACATAGGTACATCACTTAGGAACTTGTACGAAAAGGTGGGGGAGTATGTAGATAACTGGTGTCACTTACGCTTTGAAAGGCGCGGGGCGCCAACACTCATCTTACAGAGAGAAGGCTGGGGTTTCTGTCTAGCACAACTGCCCAAGAACCTACATACAGAGTTTTTCCTGTCGGGCTCTAAGAGGCGCGACACCCCAACCCCTATCTCTTGGTATTCTCGACTTTTATCCTTCAATTTTCATCATTAAATTGTCCAAACATCCACGGTTCTTTCCTCAAATACTTAGGATCATTACTAGTATCAATATACAATATATTAAACGCAAAATTACACCCGGAAACATGAATCAAAACGTCAACAAGACAACCATCAAGAATTTAACGAAAACATCAACAATATTCTTCAAGAACTCACTTTCTTAACATTAAATTACTTACATTCAATTCATTTAAACAAGATTTTTGTGTGGATAAACTTACCCAACACCATGTTATCTCACATGCAATTTTAGGGATCACCCCCGATGAATTCCACGCAAAAAGCTTGAACGTTCTTGGCGATTCTTGATTTCCCTCCTCTTTTCTTTTCTTTTCTCTTTTCCCCAAGCCCTAGAGTAAATTCTAATTTTCTAATTGTGAAAAGGTCTGGTTTTTACCTCAATTAGTTAATAAAAATCAGTTAATTTAATTATGTAAGGAAAGACAAATTTGCGCTTCCTGAATCCCGATTGGACTTCTCTTAATCTAATAATCACACCGCCGAAAGGCATAACACACTCATACGATATCGAAATTTCAAAAACTTAATGACGTTGGAAAGATTATTCTATGCGCTTTCAAAACATATCTTGAAATACCCCTAACTCATCATGAGCTAGGAGTTATGATCATTTGAAGTTTACCAAAAGCTCACTTTTTAACTTAGACAAATTTTCCAGATTTTCTCATTCTTTCCAAAAATAAGTATTTTCATATCTTAAATTTTTTTTTCTAGTCGTTTCTGATTGCACGATGTTACAATATCTCCCCCTTGGAAGTATCCATCCTCGAATGAGATTACTTTTATTAGACTTAGGGTAGTAACATCAAGTTCAAACATCCACAAGTAATGCAACTAATCAACATGCTTAATCTAAATTAGATAGTACTAAGAAGAAAAGTAGTACCTTGGGCTGCATTTTCTCCGAATTTAAAGAGACGTGGAATCTCTTCTTCATCATCCACTTCAGCTTCCCAAGTAGTTTCTTCAACAAATTGGTTCCTCCAAAGGACCTTGATTGATGCTACCTCTTGTGTTCTCAATGTCCAAACTGTGCGATCTAAGATTTGCACAAGAATCGCCTCATAAAACAAGGTATCTTTGATCTAAATATTCTCAGTTGGAATGATTAGGGAAGGATCACCCATGCACTTCTTCAACATGGATATGTTAAACACCGGATTAAGTGTTTTTAACTTTTTTGTTAGCTCCAACTCATAAGCTACATTGCCAATTTTCTTGGCTATGCGGTAAGGTTCAATATACCGGGGACTGAGTTTCCACTTTCTACCAAACCTGAGAACACCATCATGGGTGAAAATTTTAGATATTCCCAATCATCTACTTTGAACTCTAGTGGCCTTTTCCTAACATCAGAGTAGGATTTTTGATGACACGACGCCGTTTTCAACCTCTATGGAATCACCTTCACCTTCTCCATATCTTGGTGAATTAGATGTGGTCCTATCAGACATGCTTCACCAACCTCAAACCATCCCATTAGATATCTACATCTTCTCCCATAAAGAGATTCATAAGTAAACACTTGGATGCTAAAGTGGTATGTGTTGTTGTAAGAAAACTCATTGAGAGGTAGGTGATCATCCCAATTTCCCTAGAAATCAATTGCACAAGCCCTCAACATATCTTCTAAGGTATGGATAGTACGCTCTGTGTCCCACCAATCTGAGGATGAAGGGCAATACTCAAGTTCATCTTTGAACCCAAACCTTTCTAAAAATATTTCTAAAATTGTGTACCTCTATCTGAAATAATAGAGACCGTAACTCCATGAAGCATTACCACTTCTTTAATGTACACCCTATCATAATCCTCTGCCAAATAAGTAGTCTTTACCGGCAAAAAGTGAGCTGATTTTATCATTTCATCGACAATTACCCAAATAGAATCATTCTTCCTGCGAGACCTTGGTTACCTTGTGATGAAGTCCATATTAATCATCTCCCACTTCCATTCCTGAGTTTGATTTTTCAGCTAAACCTCCAGGCCTTTGGTGCTCTACTTTAACTTGTTGGCTGCAAATCAACTCAAGAATATGTCTTAGACATAGATTTGCTTCATAAGTGTTATGATACAATAAACTATGGATATAGGGTAGTAAGGCTTCAATTTCCATATAAGTTGGGTCAAAATGAGAAGGGAGTGGTTCAAATCCAACAGGTCAAGGAAGATGCTCAGCCTCGGTCAAATGTTGTAGCTGAACCCCCCAAACAGAAATTGGTTCTAGTCGTTGAGAGGAATAGAGGAACAAGAGAAGTACGCGGATGTGGATAATGGTAACTTGCTTGTCTTTCTTTTGTGCTTATATATTTTTAGATCTAGGATCTACTTTGTCAATTTTTACTCCTTTGTTGGATCATGAACTTGACTTACTTCCTGATATCTTACATGAACCATTTCTAGTTAGTACTCATAGGAGACAGTGTTAAATCCGAAGGGGTATGTATAGAAGTTGATAGCATAGTGGCAAGTCTCTTTGTAGTTAAGTTGGGCATGATTAAGTTTAAATCTTAAGGACAACAAGATGTTATTTATGAGGTCAGATATATTCTTCTAAGTCTGATTTATGTTTAAGAAACTCTAAGATTAAATGTATTAGTGGATGTGGTGTGCTAAGTCCCTAATCATATGTCTTGTAATAGAACTATATGAGTTAAAAAGAAATTATGTTGCATTTTGTGCTGCTGTTTTTGTGTAGCAAAGACATGTTTTATGAGTTGCATGATTTGTGATGTTCATTAAGTTAAATGTGATTGAGAAGGAAATTCCTCAATCTCAATTATGAAGCTTAAGATAAGATTGAAGGATATACATAATCCAAATATGTGTGAATAATATATTCACAAAGGAGAAAAGTGTAAGCGTGATACAATAACTTTCGAAAATCACCCTCTTTTTTTAAATGATGTGTAAGTGTCATTCGGGATGCATGTTCCTAAGAGGGGGGATAATGTAACATTTCAGAAAATCATATGTCTAGTGAAGAGCCAGTAAGTCCGTTAGAATACGTATTTGGGATACATAGGCATTCCAATGCCAAATATTGAGAAACATTGGGCAAAGTATAGAAAAACGGCTAAAGGGTGTTAGCCAATTTCTATATATACCCAAATAAGCAAAATTTAGTCCAAGCCTATTTAGAAATATACATGAAAAGAAGACCCTAAGCTAAATATTTGTGATAATTATATCAAACAAACATATTAGGTACTAGGAATCCAAGTGTCAAGCCTAGTATCATAGTACATAACCATTCAAAAAATGATCATATAGAGTAAGCAGTGATCAAGGACATAGTGAGGATTCTTGGGACAATGAGTAAAAATTCCCAAAGGAACCGTAAATAATAGTTAATTTGGAAAGTAAACCAACCCATGTGCAAGCAAATGTGCAAAAACATGTGAAGAAGCACCAAAGGAGGGGACCACCCTAACCGAATTCGGTTAGGGTAGTTAAGGGGACAAAGACGTGCACAAGGGATCCCTCCATGTGGGGCATAACTTCCTAACTAATTATAGACTCTAACCTACTGCCCTAAATAACTAACTAACATAGGACAAAACGAAATAAACTAATTAGTGCACCCGACAACCTAGGATCAAAATCGGGTTGACACTAACCTAATACTAGTTAAAGAGACAACCTAGTACCTAACCTAGGATGGTCAAAAAGGTTAGTTATGGCCCTACAAAATTAGGGGTAATTTAGTATTTCCCATAAGTAACTTAATTAATTAATTTATAAAATTAATTAATCAATTTAAAAGGGCTAAACCCGAAACTAAAAGGAAATTTTCTGATTCTGGTTAAGACAGAAAGGGACAACCTAGTACCTAACCTTGGATTGTCCAAAGAGTTAGTTAAGGTCCTAAAAACCTAGGGATACTTTATTAATTACCGTAGGCTACTTAATTAATTAATTTTGAAACTTAATTAATCCATTTAAAGGGGCAAAAACCGAAATCACAAAGCAATTTCAAGATTTCGGTTAAAACAAGAAAAAGACAACAGAGTACCTAACCTAGGATGGTTCAATGGATTGGTTATGGTTCTAAAGACTTAAGGGTACTTTATTAATTACCTTATGTCACCTAATTATGTAAATTATAAATTCAATTAATTAGTTTAAATGATCAAAACGAAATTCTTGCACTAACCTAATACAACTCAAGAAACATCCTAGTACTTAACCTAGGATGGTCCAAAAGGGTTAATTTTGGTTCCAATGACTTGAGGGTACTTAAGTACTTATACTAAGTACCTAAATTAATTACATTTAAAATTTAATTGATTAATATAAAGTCAAAATGTTAACCTAAACCATAGTCAAAACCAATTTTTAGATTTGACTAAGTTATATGTTCTCCTATGCTTAGTCAACTTAGGAGGGGCATTTTCGTAATTGGTTAATTAATTTATTTAATTAACTTATTAAACCCTAAGTTGAATAAGTCAAGGTCAGTTCCTAAACCTAAAAATCACGTTCTAACTCAAACAAATACACTACTAAAACCAAAAAACAAGCGTGAGAAAAATAGTGAACAAAACACAGAAAAAAAAATAGAAAAATTTCTTAGAAAATTCTTCAAGGTTCATTCAAGGTGGTCTTCATATATTAATTTCTACTTAAGGTATGAGTTTCTCTCCTGGACTTCTTTATCCAAGAGAACTTTATTTCAAACAATTCAAAGATCTTGAAACCTAGGGTTGTTTCCGATCGTTCTTGTTGAACTCCTTTCCGTAGTATCCTTGTTACAATTTCAATGTTGAATAGGTTAGAAATCATGTTGTTGGTATGTGGTGCTGGCTGTTCTTAACATGTATTTTTATTGAATGATGAGTATCTAATGAACTTATGAACTTGTAATTGCGTAAAATTAATCTTATCATGATAATTAAAGATCGATAATATGCTAAGTTAAGTCTGTGATATGTTAAGTGAAGATGTGTCTTTGGATGAATGTTGACTTGATGTTGTTGTGATGTTATGAAGATGTTAAAGCCATCAAATGTTAATATAGTGCTGTCCAATATGTTCTTAAAATGTTGCACTCAAATCCATAAACTAAGAATTGTCTCAAAGACATCTATCAAATCATATCTTGAATAAATTGGCTATATGGTTCTAATAGTGTTGGCTAACTCTATTTGGTCAAAATGAATGTATGATAATGTATAGTAACTCATGTAAATGATTAAAATATTGGTTAAGGGTTCGTACATATGGCAATTAAAATATGAACATACGTAAAAATTGGCTTATGTAAAAAAGAATGAATATGGTAGTTTAATATCCCAAATCTTGAGCAAATACTAATCATATGCCAATTCTTGTGTAGTAAGAGTATCAAATATATATAAGCACTTCTAAAGTAATACGATTGATTCCATAACCAAGGGCATGACATTCATTGGGATAACTCCCAACATGCTTCACAAAATGAACTATGAACACATGAAACTCATTGAATGAAGTGCTCATCGTCCATAAACTGTGATATGAAGCTACTACACTAAAGTAAGAAAGTAACGTGAGTTATAACATAATTAAAGGGGTATAAATTAAGTAAGTGACTAGAATGGGGTGTTAAAGGAAGTGAGACAAGTCTTACTGACACCAAAGCTAATTTGTTAAAAGAATACTTACGAATGAAGGTGTTAGAGTGTGTGAAACTAGTCTCGTTAACACATAAGGATGATATGTAAGGACAATTCACATTCATCAATGTAAATTAAGGATGATATGAAAGAACAATTCACATTTCATCAATGTACAGTAAGGATGACCAGTCATCAATAGAGTAAGTAGATCTCAATCTAGAACAAAGCCTCCATAATGCTTAAACCAACACTAAAAGATGATGAAATGAACATTCACGTAAAAAGGGATGAGTAAATAAGATGTATTTAATGAAATGATAAGACCCTAGAAGGGTTAAGTAAGAGTGTGAAACAAACTAAATGGTGCATATGATGAAATGAACATTACCGTAAAAGGGATTAGTAATTATGATAAGAAAATGTGCTAATGCTAATGAATATAGTAACAATATGATAAGAGGCTAATGTGAAAGATGTGAGCAATCTCAAATGAGCCTAAGTAAATGTTACCAAAACGTACTCACCCATGAGAGTGTAAAGCTAATGAAGAGACCAATCTCTATGTATACTCTAATGAAAGTATTGAAACTGATGTATACTCATACTAGTTATGAGATGAGAAATCATCTATTTAGCTATGATGTCCTCATACTAGAATCCAGCTTCCATAACGTATGATTTGGCTGAAATGGAACTTTATACTGAGCACCGAAAGACTAGCTATGAGCGGTGATGCCTTCTTTCTAGAAGGACGTAGGTTTATGTAACTCTAATGAGATGATATTGTACGACATGCCGCAATGGGTATCCCTATATCTCCTAGTCCTTTAACCTATACTTCTTATATAGGGATCTAGCAGGGTTCAATTCCCATGTACGCTAGCATGTTTTGGATCACTTTGGCTGGAATTCCACCTCTTTTCGGTGTGGGTAGACAGTAGATTTCATGATGCTCACATGATTTATGTCGGTTAAGGTTGGAGTTCCTCAAAGTATGAAATATAATGAAATGAACAATACCGAAGGTGTTTGTGCAAGACAATCAGGAGGTGAAATCAGATTCAAGTAATGACATTAGGTCATTATTGGTCATTGCACTTCATGATCCCGATGAGAGTCTTAAACTTCTTCCTAGGTATAGCTGGTGTTTACATAAGCCTACGAATGAATGAAATGAATAATGTGAAGTACGAATTAATGAATGAAGCAGACTTTGTGTTTTCAAAAGAAGGCCCTTGGGTTGAGGTCACATATGTTGAGCCCTCACTTGATATGTCTTATGCTACATCAATGATTCCAAAGTTTCGTGTATATGAAATGTAAAATATATAAAACATGAAAGTAATGAAATTAACGACATGATCAATAGAGAATTGCCTCTTAAAGTTAATGAATATATAGTTTAAAGAATGACTCACTATAACGTAGGGAAATCATTCCTTAGTCCTTGGATTACTTACATAGGTTCATTGTGGGTGTGGGACTACAATGAATCATTGCACTTGTAAGTAAAAAAATAGGACCAAATGAATTATTTAACTACACAACAACAAGAAGAAAAAGACTAAAAAATAATTTAAGTGTACAAAAAGGAGTTCTCAGCGTAAGAGAATCAAAAATCTCAAATCTTCGCCCGAGTTGTTCTAAAATTATGTTGATGATACTAATGTCTTGTAAACGTATAGAAAATTTGTTGTTTGCTTTGATGCATTAAAATACATCATGTTCATACAACAATTCACAACTAACAATTTTGGAAAGTCTAGTGACTAGGCTTTCCAGAAATAACATGTTGTTTAGGAAGAGCTTTCTTTTATCATAGCCTTATGTGTATGTGCGCATACACCCATACTTAGTACAAGTGGTGTACTAACCCCTACTATTTACTATTTTAAAGATGCAGGTTAACGGACAGATTGACGACTCTTGCAACGATTTGGACATCACCGTTTCTCCAGACCATTTGGTAGATCCTATTGATTTCGAGGATGCTACACTTTTAGTCTAGACTTAGTTTTAGAAAAGGATAGTGGATGTTGTCCCTAGAGTTTGTTTCGTACTTTCATTTCGAAGCTTTTGTAATAAGGTTGTGTTTGGCAAACATGTTTATCTTATATTCTTATTCTATTTCAAATTGTTTCTTATGATAGATGGTTGTTATATTTATATTGAGCTCAGTATATGGTGAATTCATGAAATAACTATATTAAGTCTATGTATACTTCATACGTTTAAAAGTTTAAATTGTTCACTAAAATAACCATATGAATGTGATGAATGCATGATGAGGCTTGTCTGCGACCTTTGAGAGGTCAACGACACCAGTTGCGATCCGAATTTTAGAATCTGGGTCATGACAAACTTGGTATTATAGCATGAGGTTAAATTACCTAGGATCTAGAGCTAAACACAACCACGTTACATTGTTTCTTACTTATGGTTGTGAAGCGCACCATAATAATGACTTAGAGACTACACAATGATAGGAAATTCTCCCTTCTTCTACTCTTTATCGTGCTTTCTAGAGCTATGACACTTTGTGTCAATATAGGTATCTTACTTCCTTATTGTGTGAATGTGTAGAAGAATACACACAAGTATTAAGAAGTGCAATTGGTCTAAGGCGCCAGAATCAAGATCTAGCCATCCCAAGAGGGGGCCAAAATGGAATTGCCTAACGTGGACGAAAGATGTGTAGTGAGTGTGGTTGTTAGCATGGAGGTTAATGCATGGTAATGTCTAAAAGCATGCTATGAGTATTAATGAGGAGGAGAAAGATAAGTTGGCTGCATATCGACTCAAGAATATGGCTTAGACATGGATTTTCTTCATAACTGTTATGTTATAATAAACTATAGAAATAGGGTAGTAAGGCTTCAGTTTCCAAATAAGTTGGGTTTAAATGAGAAGAGCATGGTTTAAATCCAACAGGTCAAGGCAGATGCTCAGTCTCGATTAAGTATTGTAGTCGAACCCCCCAAAGAGAAACCGGTTCTATGCGTTGAGAGGAATAGAAGAACAAGAGAAGTACGCGGATGTGGATAATGATAACATGCTTGTCTTTTTTTTTTTTTGTGCTTATGCATTATTAGATTTAGGATCTGATTTGTCTATGTTTACTCCTTTGTTGGATAATAAATTTTACTTACTTCTTGAGATCTTACATGAACCGTTTCTAGTTAGTACTCCCATAGGAGCCAGTGTTAAGGCCGAAGGCGTATGTATAGAAGTTGATGGCATAGTGGCAAGTTCCTTTGTAGTTAAGTTGGGCGTCATTAAGTTCAAATCTTAAGGACAGCAAGATGCTATCTAAGAGGTTAGATATTCTCTCCTAAGTCTGGTTTATGATTAAGAAACTCTAAATTTAAATTTTTTAGTGGATTTGGTGTGGTAAGTCCCTAATCATATGTCTTATAATAGAACTATTAAAAAAGTTATGTTGCATTTTGTGTTGTTGTTTTTGTGTAGCATAAACATATTATCTGTGTTGCATGATTTGTGATGTTTATTAAGTTAAGTGTGATTGAGAAGGAAATTCCTCAATATCAATTATGAAGCTTAATATAAGCTTAAATGATATGCATCATCCAAATATGTGTGAAAAATATATTAACAAAGGAGAAAAGTTTTAGTGTGATAAAGTAACTTTCGAAAATCACCCTCTTTGTTTAAAAGATGTGTACGTGTCATTCAGGGATGAATGTTACTAAGGGGGGATAATGTAAAATTCCGAAAAATAATATGTCTAGTGAAAAGCCAGTAAGTCCGTTAGAATACCTATTGGGGATACATAGGCATTCTAATGCCCAATATTGAGAAATATTGAGCATGATATAGAAAAATGGCTAAGGGGTGTTAGCAAATTTCTATATATACCCAGATAAGCAAAATATAGTCCAAGCTTGTTTATAAATGTACCTGCAAAGAAGACTCTAAGGTAAAGCAAATTGTTATAATTATCTCCAACATACATATTAGGTACTAGGCATCCAAGTGTCAAGCATCGTATCATAGTACATAACCATTTAAAATGATCATATAGAGTAAGCGATGCCCAAGGACATAGTAAGGATCCTTTGGAAAATGAGTAAACATTCCCAAAGGAACCATAAATAATAGTTAGTTAGAAAGTACAATCAACCCATGTGCAAGCACATGCGCAAAACATGTGAAGAAGCACCAAAGGAGGGGACTACCTTAACCGAATTCGGTTAGGGTAGTTAAGGGGACAAAAACGTTCACAAGGGACCCCTCCATATGGGGAATAACTTCCTAAATAATTATAGACTCTAACCTACTGCCCTAAATAGCTAAGTAACCTAGCACCAAAAAAGGAAATTTCCAGATTTCGGTTAAGATAAGAAAGGGACAACCTAGTACCTAATCCAGGATTGTCCAAAGAGTTAGTTAAGGTACTAAACCTAGGAATACTTTATTAATTAACCTAGGCTACTTAATTATTTAATTTATCAACTTAATTAATTATTTTAAATGGGAAAAATCGAAATTTAAAGCAATATCTAGATTTAGGTTAAAACAAGAAAAAGACAAGCTACCACCTAACCTAGGATGGTTCAACGGATTGGTTATGGCCCTAATGACTTAAGGTTAGTTTAGTAATTACCTTAGGTCACTGAAATAAGTAAATTAGAAAATTAATTGATTATTTAAATGATCAAAACGAAATTCTTACATTAACATAGTACAACTCAAGAAACATGCTAGTACATAACCGAGGATGGTCCAAAAAGGTTAATTTTGGTTCCAATGACTTGAGGGTAATTTAGTACTTATCCTATGTACCTATATTAATTAAATTAAGGATTTAATTGATTAATATAAAGTCAAATGTTGACCTAAACCATAGTAAAAAAAATCAGATTTGACTAAGTTATATGTTCTCCTATGCTTAGTCAACTTAGGAGGGGCATTTTGGTGATTGGTTAATTAACTTATTTAATTAACTTACTAAACCCTAAGTTTAATAAGTCAAGGAATTTCCTAAACCTAAAAACCACGTTCAAACTCAATCAAATACACGAGTGACACCAGAAAACAAGCTTGAGAAAAACAGTGAACTAAACGCAAGAAAAAAAAATAGAAAATTTCTTAGGCGATTCTTCAAGGTTTCTTCAAGGTTTGTTCAAGGTGATATTCGTAGATTAATTTCTACTTAAGGTATGTGTTTCTCTTCTGGACTTCTTTTTCCAAGAGAACTTTACTTCGAACGATTCAAAGATCTTGAAAACTAGGGTTGTTTCCCGTTGTTCTTGTCGAACTCCTTTCCCTAGTATCCTTGTTAGAATTTCAATGTTGAATAGGTTAGAAATCATGTTGTTGGTATGTGGTGCTGTCTGTTCATAACATGCATTGTTCTTGAATGATGAGTATCGAATGAACTTATGAACTTGTAATTGCATAAAGTTAATCTTATCATGATAATTAAGGATCGATAATATGCTAAGTTAAGTCTATGATGTGTTAAGTGAATATGTGTCTTTCGCTGAATGTTGACTTGCTTTTGTTGTGATGTTATAAATATGTTAAAGCCATCAAATTTTAATATAATGCTGTCCAATATGTTCATAAAACGTTGCACTAATATCCATAAACAAAGAATTGGCTCAAAGACATCTATGAAATCATATCTTGAATAAATTGGCTATATGGTTCCAATAAAGTTGGCTAACTCTATTTGGTAAAAATTAATGTATGATAATGTCTTGGAACTCTTGTAAATGATTAAAATATTTGTTAAGGGTTCGTACATATGGAAATTTAAATATGAACATACGTAAAAATTGGCTTATGTCAAAAAGAATGAATATGGTAGTCTAATATCCCAAATTTTGAGCCAATACTAATATATGTCAATTCTTGTGTAGTAAGAGTATCAAATATATATTAAGCACTTCT
Organism: Solanum peruvianum; assembly: GCA_027705065.1. Taxonomy (NCBI): domain Eukaryota; kingdom Viridiplantae; phylum Streptophyta; class Magnoliopsida; order Solanales; family Solanaceae; genus Solanum; species Solanum peruvianum. The sequence continues at coordinate 27,925,015 of JAKWJD010001759.1, forward strand.
AAAGTAATATCAATGAATCCATAACCAAGGGCATGACATTCATTGGGACAACTCCCAACATGCTTCACAAGAATGAACTATGAACACATGAAACTCATTGAATGAAGTGCTCATCGTCCATAAACGGTGATATGAAGCTACTACACGAAAGTAAGAAAGTAACGTGGGTTATAACATAATTAAAGGGGTATAAATTGAGTTAGTGACCAGAATGGGGTGTTAAAGGAAGTGAGACAAGTCTTATTTACACCAAAGCTAATTTGTTAAAAAAATACTCACGAATGAAGGTGTTAGAATGTGTGAAACTAGTCTCATTAACACCTAAGGATGAAATGTAAGGAAACTTCACATTCATCAATTTAAATTAAAGATGATACGAAAGAACAATTCACATTTCATCAATGTACAGTAAGGATGACCAGTCATCAATAGAGTAAGTAGATCTCAAAAGCAAGCCTCCATAATGCTTGAGTCAACACTAAAAGATGATGAAATGAACACTCACGTAAAAAGGGATGAGTAACTAATATGTAATCCTATAGGGGCGCATAGTTAAGGGATAAGGAGATTGCCTCTAGATATTACACCTATACTAACGGAGAGTACCTATATCAAGAGGTTGCTTCTAAGTACTCGACCTTTATTCATGGAAGATTACTCACCTATATCATATCTTCTTGGTGCTAAGCATTAATTCCCACTGAGTATTAGACTTTAATTATATTCATTACCTTATGGGTTAATGGATTGATACAAAGTACTCTACCTCTACTCACATAAAGAATAATCATCCCAACCTATCATTCATTCATTGGAAAGCTTTTGGGAATATTGAGGTTGTTGCTAGACACTACACTTGTACTCACAGAGAGTGTCCACCTTAAGGTCCCTCATTCATTCACTAGAGTTCTTTTAAGAAAACCAATCAATAGACGCACATACATTACATTTTCATTATCTTCATTCATTCATTTGTGCGTGTATATGTGTGAAAGTCTTTCACATAACAACTATAATTCATAACATTGTATTATAAACATGATCATACTACATTCATCATAATCCACACACAACCATACTTTATATTCACATTATCCTTCAATAATCATGTTATCTTCAAGAATCACACGCATAACTTCTTAACACATCTTTATACATAACCATTATAACATTACTTAAATTTACATTGAATGCCTTCAAGTCCAAACCACAATACATATACATATTCATGTACATTAACTGAACACCTCCACCATAATTGGATTACACCACACAAGATCAATTCAATAAGAATTAGAACGATTTAGGTCAATTTACCCTTCATCCAAGTCATGATCAGTATTTCTCAAATCTCCTACAATTCATCATAATTAGGCATGGAAGGCAATACATAACAATAATACAACATAGTATAAACACAATTCTAATAATATCCAATCACATTCATCAAACCCACTTTGTAAACCAATTTAGGAAATTTTGAAAAGAATAGGTTTTTGAAGGAATTCTATTAAATTCTTATTAAAAACCTTCATTGAACATTAATACATCAATATCATAACTTAGAAAACATTTTAACAATAACCCATGCATAGAATAGAAATTGGGGAAATTGATCATGGTTTTTTTTAGAATGTTTGAATTGGACTTCTTTAATGATGTTATTTAAAATGAAGGATTACCATAACTTAATATTGATAAGCCCCACAAATTAGGGTTAACACCTTGAATAATTGATCTTTTTCTTGGAGCTTGAGAGTTCTTTAATGGAGGATTTGGATAGAGAGAGAATTTGGTGAGAAGGAAGGGCAATTGGATTTTTTATTTTGGGGATTTGTTAAGGCGTGGGAATGGGTGTAAAATGAATCAAAATAAATGTATAATAAACCCTAAAAATATCCCAAATAGCTCTACAGTAAATGCACTTTTTTAAATAAGTCAACATAACATTTATTTTCGGAATTATCGTGGGGAAACAAGTCTGCATCGCAGAGGCGTTTCCACAAGTTTCTGGGAATTAATTTCGGATAGAAGGTTTCGCGATGAGGTATTGTGATGCGGACCATATTTTCATTCCTTGGTGGAGCAGGTCCGCGACGCAAAGCCACTCCCTCAAGGTACTGCCCACAAGCTGCCTTGGCAGTTTCTCTTCAAAGTTTGGGTCCTCCTCAAGGACCCTTAGGTTGATCCTTCAGAAGTTGTACGCAGATGTTTTATCCCTAAACATTACCTGTAGGTGTTAAGTTCATCTCCACTAACTTTAAAATCCAAACAACACATAAAAACATGCACAACATACTAGGACATACCAACACATAAAAGACTAGTTTTTGAACGTCTTCGTCGTCCCTTGACATTTGACTTCAAAATTATTTAAAACTGACTTCAAAGTTATTTTTCATTATTTTAACAAGTTATTAACTCATAAAACCTAGGTGAGGCTCTAGTTCATCCTATTTCATTTTGAGAGTGTTTCAATACCGCCCCCCCCCCCCCACACACACATACTTGGAAAATATTCATCCTCAAATGACATTAAAACACTTAAAACACCTTCAAGGTACTAAGAATCATGAATAGCATCTCACAACACAAATAATCGTACATACAACTTCATATTAAATGCACCAAATTTACAAGGAACACCAATTTCACATCATTAAGCACTCTAAGCAACACAAACAATTTGGAACTATATCTACCATTCATAGTGCACACAGACTTCATCATTTTCGTTGCATTATGGAAGAACTACCTTCTCCAACTTGAGAGATACTAATCATTTCATTATGAGGCTCAATATTCAATAAATTTCAAATCACATATAGGCACAATCAACATATAAACTCTTGAGGCAGTCAAGAAAATATCATTAAATGCACATTGACATGAGATATATAGATTAACTATTAATCTTCCCATGTAATCATAATATAATAAAAAACATGCAGTACATTATAAAAAGGGTACTCCTAACATTAAGATAATATGCAACTCTTTATCTTATGAAAGACTCCAAAGCATAACAAAGCCACTAAAAATTTTGGTCTCAAGCTTGAATAAGAATATAAGGAAAAGATAAGGATATCAACCACCTTAGTAGTCAATTCATTCTCCTCACTTGGGGTAAACCCATCTTAGAACAAATCAAAACAACCATAAGGAAATATCACTCACTGGGGCCTTTATTCCATGCTAGCTCCTTTGTTAGCTTGTAGCACATAGAAATAGTTCTTCATTTAAGTATTAGGATCCGAACTATGATGAGGAGCGTGGTTGGTCTCCTTCCATTTTATTACAAAAGTTGGGCAATATCTCATCTTTTGACCCTTTATTCCATAACAAACCACCCATTCGTTCCAGCAAGACACTTAACCAAATATTGCTTTCTACATGACATCTAGATCTCTCGAAAGTAGAGCCACCTCCACACCTTCCTTAAGAATTTGGGTTGGACACCCTATCCTTTCTCACCACGGGGAAACTTGATTAAAAAACCTCTTCTTAAACATTGATTGACTTGGTTCATCCGGCCTAGCCCTCTTCCCATCTTTATTCATCTTACTAAGCTTGGTCTCCTCAATTTGTTGGGCATACACCATGGGTGTATACATACCCATATCATGATGGAGCATTGTCGTATGACACTCTTATTCAACCAAACCAGAAACGCCCATCACAAACATATTTATTCTATCCCTAGAGTTGGCTACCAAGGTTGGGGTATATTTAGAGAGTTGGGTGAACTTAAGAGAGTAGTCCTTCACACTCATTCCCTATTGACGAAGGTTCATAAATTCCACTAAATTTTTCTCCTTTAACTCTAAGGGGAAAAACTATCAAGAAAGTTCATCTTAAACACTCCCCAATATACCGGGACCGCCCTCACGGGTCCTCCATTGCTCAAACCACACTTGTGCCACATCTTATAGTTGGTAGGCGACTATCTCCGTTTTTTCCCTAGATTTACTCCGAAACCATCCACCACCTTAAACACATCATCAATTAAGCCTTGTGGATCCTTATCCACATTATCGTCATGAAAAGTAAGAGGATTCATCCTCATAAAATCTCGGATTCTTGAAGCAGAAGTACTTGCAATGGGGTTCACTTGGGATTCAACTCCTCGCTTAGATTGACCTGTTATGACTTAAGTTTGAGTAGCGACGACTTGATCTTGAGTCGTGATGAGTTGGGTCAAAGTTTGGGAAGCAACCCTTATCTCCAGATATGGTATGGCCCCTTCCTTATTGGGAGCTTGTGGACCTTGGGGCACTTGAGGGTGAATCTCCTCATTCACATTCTCTTATTGAGACTTCCTTGCATTAGCCCCTGTTGTATTCATGTTCCTAATATCACAAGAGTAATATTAAGAACTCATATACATACACTCTAAGGCATGACTTTAAGAATATAAAAAAAGTGTAACTTCTATTATCTTATAGTCTCTCGCTCATAGATGTGTCGCTACTCACACCGATGAACAAGACACTACTAGATGTGTCTTGTGATATTTTGGACCCTAAGACTATCTCCATAAATATAGGCTATGATATCAAGTTTTTAATGACCAAATAGCACCGCCCAAGTCGCGACACGGCATACTCGACCTCTGGGAGGTCTCATACAAGTCTGTTAGCATTCATTCATCACATAGGTATGTAAAGTAGCGTGATATTAAAACTTTGTACAGTAAAATAACTAAGGAAACTCTTTTATGAAAGTAAGAAGAATTAAGTCTCATCACAAGCCATATTAGACACATCTTATTCTCATTGAGTCATAGCCCGTACATTGAAAGAAAGATACTAGTCTTTATACAAAGTCTTTAATGAAAGTAAACTAGAAAGAACATCCATGTCCTCGAACATATGATGAAACACCAAGAGTCATGAGAGAACAATATACTTTTCAAGCTTCAACTCTAAGATCCTTCACTTTCTTCCACTTATACTTTTAGAAATATAGAAGAATATGGAGTTTGTACAATTATGCACTAAGTATGGCAATCATACAACAATATAATTTAAAGAGGACATTTCAGTTGAACTATATTTTTCATGCTATTTTTTGTAAAAATTCATGAACCAAGTAAAAAAGACATCATAAAAGTCAATCATTAACGTACAAGGTAATACTCCCATAATTCTCAACACATAGGCCATATTTAGTATGTAACACATTAACCATTTAGAACTTCTATCCAAAGTTATCCTAATACCCACCTCGGTAAGACATGAAGAAACCGCTTATACAACCTCTTCAATACACACCTAAGTTTCCCTTAAGACTACCAAACATAAGGATACTTCCTTTCCATAATAACTCAACAAGTCAACATTTATTACTAGAGATTTTAGAGGATAATTCATGCATTTAAGAACTTCACATAAAGCCTATCCCCTCGGATAACTCTAAATTACATTAGTGTAGTGTGAAAGTAGCATCCCATACAACTACTCCCACTTAGTGCTCCTCTCTAACCCCCTAAGACTAGGCACATCACATTAGTCAATTCACATAACTTCATTAACATAAGACATAAGACCAATATGCTCCATTAAAATTAGAAATAACATCAACTTACTTCATTAACATCATATAGAAAACCTATTAATTCATTTACATTACTTGGACAGACCAAGACTCCCTCCCAATGCCTGCTTGTGCAATGCATAGATGGCGTGCCGTTCCACCACCTAACCTAAGTAGTACACTCTTAGCCAGACATAGTTCATTACTTTATTTTATAGGGGAAATCATTAACCTACATAGACCATAAGAGCTTAACATGGAATCCTAGTATTAACCTTACTGGATGAGGAATCCCAACTTTCCTATGGTAGGGTCATTCTTTTAGCCTTTACGTAAAATCCCACTAGCTAGTCCAATGTGGGCGTATAGTTAAGGGATAAGGTGATTGCTTGTAGATATTATACCTCAACTAACTAAGAGTACTCATCTTAACAGTTTGTTTCTAAGTACCCGACCTCTACTGACAGGAGAGTAATCACCTCTATCATAACCTCTTGGTGCTAATCATTAATCCCCACAGAGTATTAGACTTTCATTAGATTATATGTGAGGGATTACTATAAAGTACTCTACCTCTACTCACGGAAACAATACTTATTCCAACCTATCATTTATTCATTGGAAAGCTCTTAGTATTATTGAGTTTGTTAATAGACACTATACCTCTACTCACAGAGAGTTTCCATCTCAAAGTCCCTCATTCATTCATTAGAGTTCTATTGAGAAAACTTGTCAATACAAGCAAATTCATTACATTTTCATTAGCTTCATTCATTCAATTTGTGTGTGTATGTGAGAAATTCTTTCACATAACCACCATCATTTATAACATTATCTTCTAAACATGATCATACTACATTCATCATAATCCACATACAACCATACTTCACATTCACATTATCTTTCAATAATCATGTTATCTTCAAGAATCATACGCATAACTTCATATCATATCTTTATCATAAGATTCATAAAATTACTTTACTTCACATTCAATGCCTTCAAGGCCACAAACAAAATACATATACATAATTCATGTACATTAACTAAATACCGTCACCATAAGTGGACCATACCACACAAGATCAATTCAATAAGATTAGAACAATTTAGATCAACTTACCATTCATCCAAGCCATGATTATTCTTTCTCAATTCTCCAACAATTAATCATAATTAGGCATGGATAACAATAGATAAAAATAATACAACATAGTATAAACACAATTCTAATACTATCCAATCACATTCATTAAACCCACTTTGTAAGCCAATTTAGGATATTTGGACAAAATATGGGTTCTTCAAGGAGTTCCATTAAAGTAATATAGAAACCCTTCATTTAAAATTAACACATCAATATCATGACTTAGTAAAGGTTTTAACAATGAACTCATGCATATAATAGAAACTGGGGAAATTGATCATTGATTCACTTTTGAAAACCTTTGAATTGGCTTCTTGAATGAGAGGTTATTCAAAAATGAAGGATGACCATAACTTAAATATTGATAAGCCCACAAAATTAGGGTTGAATAGAGAATTTATCTTCTTCCGTGGAGCTTGAGAGTTATTCAAAGGAGGATTTGGATAGAGAGAGAATTTAGAGAGAAGGGAGAGCAATTGAGCTTTTGATTTGGGGATTTGGTATGGTGTGGGAATGGGTGTAAAATGACTCAAAATAAATATGTAATAACCCCCCCTCCAAAAAAATACCCAAAAATCCCCTACAATAATTGGACCTTTTTAAATAAGTCAAACTTAACTTTTATTTTTGGAATTATCATCGTTGAAAAAAGTCTGCATCACAGAGGTGTTCCCACAAGTTTCTGGAAATAAATTTTTGGACAGAAGTGTGCGCAATGATTTCCATGACTTGGACCAACTTTTTTATAGTTGGTGGATCAGGTCCGCTCCAACAATATTCCTTGGAAGCTTCTCTCCCAAAGTTTGGGTCCTCCTGAAGGACCCTTAGGTTGGTCTTTGGGGATTCGTACTTGTAACACTTCAAAAATCAAAGACGTGTTCTATAGACTAACAAAAGTGTCATAAGGTTTAGACACTGTTTTGAGGTCCATTTTGATGATTATAAGTCATTTAAGAAGTCCAAGAGTCGAAACGTCCATGACATTCGAAAACTAGTTCAAGGAGGTACTAGCGTACCTTAGTCTATATGACTAGCTTTTAGAAGTCGGAAATTCATGAAATTTGGTAGAAGAGTGTATAACATGTGTTTAAGTTGATTTATTGTCGAAATGTCCAGGTACGACTCCCCAAGAACCAACCAAGGTCCCTTGAGGAGGACCCTTGAATTTTGGGGTCAAGGACTGACTAGGCAGTGTGCACCCATGAATACGGTCGACGAGACGTGTTTGGATTGACGGGGCATCGATTCCATATGTAAACCAATACTTAGCCATATCCTTGAAGGTAATCTTTGTCACACTCTCTTAACTCATCGATGGATTTGCAGCACGGAAGGGGGGTTGACCATCGACTCACAGACGGACCATTGGTCGAGGTCTCATCTGTGAGGGGCTGACTTTTCTGTACGTTTTTAATTAGTTCCAATAAATTAATTTAGGGTTTAGGTCATTATTTAGTGTACCTAATTATGTTAATTAACACCCCATTGATACGCTCAAACTTACTTCTCAAATAAGAAGTAAAGCGGCCGTGTCAAGTAAATAACCCAACTAGTGAGGTTGGGATTGTTTCCACGAGGAAAATAATCTAGACTTAACTTCAACCTGTTATTACTATTGTTTGGTCAATGACTTCCTTGGAAAGTAAAAACATTAAAATGGGGGTTTCTATTTGTAAATGAGTGAAAATAAATAACGAACTTGACAAAGACACTTAACAGCTTTGGATGTTGGATTTTAATCAATCAATCAAATTAACTAGGGTTTACGTGTTCCCCACAGGTTCATAAATCGATAACTCTAACTATAACAATTCTGTCCTAGTATCTTGAATGCAAAGTGATAAGTTATGTATTTCTAAATCCTTGGTCTGGCATCTAGAAATTCTCACTCCGCACCTTGGTCCGGCTACGTGTGTTGCTATCCTAACCCTTATCCTTACCTCATATTAAGCGTCGTATTTGATATTTGACTAAGTTATTACCTCGTACCAATCAATACTATCCTATTAGATAATATACACTAAATCTATGTTAATAATTCTTTTCCTATTATCTACCTCCTTGGTCCAGCAAGTAGCATTAAGGCGAGTTCTAACGTTGGCCATCCGTTAAAAAGACTTCTAAGCGAAAGAATTATTAATACATGCCAAGACACTATTCTAGAACTGTTATTTTAGTTAGGGTTTATCTCCTTTTTGCCTATGGTTCCCACAACCCTATTTATGGAGTTTAGTTACTCATAGCCATAAACACAATATTCAAATATATTAAATAATAATTCATGTACTTACTTCAATGCGAAAGAGTAAAATCCGAAAGTTTGCTCAATAAATCACCAAAACTCACTTGCAAGAATCTCAAAGTAATCAATAATCTCATAAAAAGTCTAATGATTATCAAGAACCTCACAATACAATGTTTACCAATAAGGAATTTTTCAATCTAAGAGTCTAACCTCAAAAACAAGGTTTTTCGAACTATTTATAAAAAAAACCTAATTAAACAAGGACTCTGGTTGCTGGAAATCTGCCAAAATGCGACTGGGTCGACGGACCTCGCGACGGATCGTCGTGGTCACGACGGACCGTCATGGACTCCGTCGTCCCATACTTATACAATTTCTTCTGCTGCTCTCTTCATTCCCCTCGACGGCAAGTATGACGGACCGTTATAGGCACAACAGTCCGTCGAGGGTCTTCGTTCCAAAACACTTCAACTCTCGGAATCTGGGTACTGGATTACTTCTCTGAACTTCATGACGAACCTGCAGGATGGACCGTAATAGCCACGACGGACCGTCACAAGCTTCGTAACCCCACACTTGGTCAGACTTCCCCATCTTCCTTCGCAGCTACACTACTACGCTGCCACCTACGGACCGTCACAAGCACGATGGACCGTCATAAGCTCCGTAGGTGGTATCTTCTGCATTTCTTCGCTCAAAATCTCCGCATTCAGCTTTGGACAGATTTCCTGCAAAACAAAGAGAAACTTATATAAAAATTAGCACAAAAAAGGCTTTTGGACACACTAAACTTAAGGAAAAAGTATTAATTATACCGTGAAACCATGGTATATCAACACCCTCAACTTAAATTCGTTGTTTGTCCTCAAGCGACATAGTATGACTCACTACACAATCTTTGTACAATAGTATCCATGGTTTATCCTTTGCAATCATTTGGCTATCAATCCCGATTAATCTCATCAAATCTATGCATGCTATCACTATTAGGCTTGAATTTTGTGGGATCAGAACATGACACAGACTCACTATGCACTAACACCTATCCTCTTCAATTTCTCACCGAGGTGCTAACAATTCCGGTATTGCAACTAGTGTCCTCACTTAAAAACAAAATCCTCATTTTTCACACAATGATTTTAGTTTGAGTATAAGGATTACTTTTCAACACTCACTCTCAGAACAAAGTCTCACTCATTCATACCTATTGCCATAAGCTTGCCCTTATTGTCACTGCCTTAAGTTCGCTATACAACCCTTAGGATCACGATAGGACTTTCTTAGCTAGTAACATAGGCTCAGGGTCAGGTAGGGTATATTTAGGTATACTTTAGTGACTTTTTGCCCTCCTTGACATATCGGCTAAACCTTCCACTTTCTATCATTTTATCTCGCCCAGTTTCTCATATTCTTTCACCTTGCTATTTTCTCTTCTTTCTTCATTTGTGTAAGTGACTCTCTTCTTTCTTTTTGCTTGTATTGCTTGTATATTTTTCTTTTCTTTACTTTTCTTTCAACTAATTCTTGAGTCACTTTACTTTTGTACTTTCTCTCTCTTTGTTCTTTCAACCCCACTTTCTAGAGCATTCCTCATAATAGCCACCCTCAACTAATGGCTTTGCCATGAGTCAAGGTACACAATAACCAAAATTGGGTCAAGGCCATAATGAAGTTTGTTTACTGCATTAGCCACCCTCAACTTATGCTTTTGGCATAAGCTGAGGTGGACATGTCCAAGGAGGGACCAGGGCCAACACATTGTTCCCAGAAAAGATCAGTAGGGGTGAAAAAGAAAGGTCTAATTTAAGATCAAATTATTTGGATCAAAGAAGGATAAATTTCATATGGTTTCTTTTATTTAGGCTAGAAATGGACTATATTGAATAAGGGCCTATGATCCTTTCGTAATTGTCTATTACAGCTTACTTTTAGCAGGACTAACCAGGCAAGTTCTAGCTCAGTACCAATAGTGGACTTATTCGAATTTTCCTCACACTCACTTGACATGTCATTACTATACCAGATTATCTGACACCTAGTTCGAATTTAAGACTTAGGGTAATGCAATGGTGTAACTCTATGTCATGCTTAGAGCCACACAATTATCAGTTACTATGCCTAGTCATGCATCATTTTCCAGTTTATCAGGATATCATTTTACCCATCATGCTTCATAATTAAACTATGTACAAAATATATAAACGTGCCGGTTCAACAGAAAAAGTAATCAGTCTTTTGGGGAAAAAGAACACGGGCAAGAAAACCCCAAAAGAGTATAGTGAGTTGGGCTACTCAGACTTCACCCTAACACTCACTTTCCATTTACCCCACCCCCAACAACAAAAACATGCAATTGTCCCCAATGCATAAAAATTTAAATACTAGAGTGGTAGGTGAAGCAAACATGTGGCGCAAAGCACCGTCGATCAGCAAGCTGGTGGGTCCGGTTCCCCGAAACCCACGTCCTCTGCAATCTGGACACCCTCAGTGGTGTCCTAAGCAACAACTGCACCATCAGTAGTGCCTCATTATATCTCCACAGTGCGGGAGCTAGACGCCACAGCCGCTAACTCTGATGCTCTCCTTTGGTACGCCTCTTCCTCAGCAAGTGAGGCTCTCCTCGCAGCCTCTATCTCTCGGCGCTCCTTCTTCCGTAATCGCACCTCGTCCTCTACTCGACCCCTATGCCTCTTGGCACTCCCTCGAGGGGGAGGTGGTGGAATTTCTGAAGTAGCAAAAAGGGCCGCCAACACTGTGTCCTCAGTAGGCTCGACAGAAGGGGCCTCAAACTCCGGCACCCTAGCCTCTAAGATCGTGTCGATATCTGCACAAAGACTGTCGACTGCAGCCTGAAGAGTCGACACATCCACCGGAGGGGCTGGTCGGGCTAGCACCCTCAACTCAAAGGCGTCCAAGCGCTGGTTAACCTCAGCGATCTTTCGCTCTGTAAACTGGACCATTTTCCTCTCTAGGCGCTCTTCTGACTCAGTAATAGACTTCTGCATCCACGGCTCGATATGATGCAGAAGTGTGGCCATTTGCGCCTCTAGTTTTTGGACCCTAGCAAGCGGGACCAGTGCCAGTAGAGGGGTTGTGCGAGAGGAGCTCGGGGCAGTGCTACTACCCGGGATAGACTCGACCAGGGTAATGTCAGTGGACACCGCCTGTGTAGTCGTGCGGGCCTGGGCTACCATATCAGCAACATCATCAGCAAGTGGGGGCAGCTCTGGACGAAGCCCTCTGCGTGAAGCCAACTCATTGGCCTCGTCCTTGATGAGGCCGACGTCAACAGTGCCCTGCGGGGTCTTAAGCTGATCTACGTGCCATATGGGCACACATGAGGACCTGCAGAGAGCAAAGATCATGCATGGGAAAGGGTAGGTAGTAGTGACCTTGAATGCCCTCTCGTGCATGACTGCCTGTAGAAGCCATGTGAAGTCCACCTCGAACGCGGCTATCATCGCCGCCATCAACACTGCTCGACCAGGGGTAACAATATTATCTGCAGCTGTGGGGGAAAAGTGGCAGAGAGAGTGACGGACAAGCAGCCAGAAGAACCTCATTGTGAAAGTGAGGTTGGCCTTCTTGATGGCCCCCTTAGGCTCAGTCACCCAATCGGCACCCTCCATCTAAACAGGTGCAGGGCCATCCACCGCTTGGTGGTCTCTCTAAGTGATGGCTCGCGCAGGAACTGGCAATCTTTAACTATCTGCCAGCGGTAGTCAAACTCAGCAGTGAGAAGGGTCAGAGTAGCATCAACACCCTCGCCGTATAGAAACCGGCGGATGGCAGACAATGAAATGTCAACCTGTATGCCCCGTACTCGGACCTGCTCCAGTGGAGCCTATTAAGCGGGGGCAGCCCGCCTATCTATCTGTGATCGGAGAGTCTCTACGTAGGATGTGTAGAACTCTCGGACCATTTCTTCACTGTAATGTCCCAACGAACGTGTTGTCTAATCCAAGCAATGCCTGGTGAAGAAATTGTGGATCTCAGGCATCGTCGGGAGACTCCCTTTAAGGACCCGTCGCTCCAAGGTGAGTGTTCGAGTCATAACTCCTTTATCAGTCAGGAACTTGGCGTCAGAGTAGACTTGAAATTGCCCGTCGACACACCATCGGTTGGGGTGGTCAGTGGCTGGGGTGGGGGTATCGGAACTGGTGAGCCTGATATAGATTCTGAACTGTCATCCTCATCAGACGAGGCCGACGCTGCAGCGGTTGCAGGTGCGGGAACCTCAGCCGAGCCAGAGGCTTCCTCGGACCATGATACTCCTAAGGAGCAAGACGCTCCTTCTTCATTCGTGGCTGACCTAGAGGGTGTGTGCCGGTCAGTGTGCGCTCCTCATCAGACTGGGAGGCAGTGACTACGCCATACGCCACCTTTTTGGTGTTGCTTCGGGAGCACATGCAGTACGGGAAGGTGTGGGAGTGCCTGGGGGCACATACTTAAGGTAACGCTCATCATCAGAGCCGATGACCATGCGGGCAGACGGGGCGACAGACTTTGATCGCCTGCGTGCGTAGATTCGGTCTTGCTTGGGTGCCATAGTAGATAGTACCTGTAAAGGATCAATATTAGTACGAGTAGTGGAAAACAAGACAAGAAAAACCATACTAAATAAAACATTGAAAATAGTATGTCATTGCTATAGAAATAGTGACACACGACGGGCCTGGTGAAGGCCGTGTCGTGAATATGACGGACCGTCATGAGGTCCGTCATGTTTTACTTAGACTATGTATAATATAGAGAGCCCTGAAGGAGAGTCTCTGACTAGCATGACGGTATGTGCAGGATGGACCGTCAGAGGTACGACGGTCCGTCGTAGGTGTCCTTCGTAGGACACTTTAAAAAAATATGGAGACCCTTAGCAGAGGGGTCTCAGACCGTCCTGACAGTCGTGTAGGACGGACCGTCGTGGGTATGACGGTCTGTCCCATGTGTCCATTGAAGTACACTTAGAAAAAGTGAGAGACCATTAAAAACAGGGTCTCTGACAACCAGAACGGTTGTGCAGGACGGACCGTCGTGAAGATGTTTCCGTTGGAAACACTTAGGATAAAATGAAAGACCCTTAGAAACAGGGTCTCTGATAACTAAAACAGTTGTGCAAGACGGACCATTGTGAAGACGACGGTCCGTCACATGTGTCCGTTGGGGAACACTTAGTACGACGGACCGTCATAAGCTCCGTAGGTGGTCTCTCTGCATTTCTTCGCTCAAAATCTCCGCATTCAGCTTTGGACAGATTTCCTGCAAAACAAAGAGAAAATTATATAAAAATTAGCACAAAAAAGGCTTTTGGACACACTAAACTTAAGGAAAAAGTATTTATTATACCGTGAAACCACGGTATATCACCCATTTAAAAACCCAACCCCATTAGATTAAGCATAACTCAAAAAACAAAAATCTCTTCCTTCTCTCTTCTTTCTCTCTCTAGTGAAGAGCACCATTGAAGACCAAGCTAGGGGAGGCTTTAACGGATTAAAAGAGTCAAGTTTCACCATAAATATTCATCAATTATAAGGTATGGGTTCTAATTCACCTTTGAGATCTCTTTGGTCAAAGGGTTCCATCAATTTCATTTCCGAAGTTGAGTTTTCAAGTGGGTTTTCATCCAATACGAATTGATGTTACGAATTGATTTTTTTATGATTTATTTTGGATATTATTAATACATTAAAATATTATTTAACTCAATTATGATATATCTTGATTGTTTGGTCTAGTTTGTAGAAGATGACCTTAACCCTTAACCCTAGGTTATGATCTTGATATGAATTATATTGTATTGGTTAAATTAACTTGGTTATTGATTAAATTACTTCTAGATGATGTTTTTATACTAATCATGAATGAATTATGGTTAATTTTAGTCCTATATTTCTAGTTCTTGATAATTTGATCTAGATTATGAAGTATGTTGTGAATTAACCTAAGTATTTTGTCTCAAGCTATGATCTAGTATTGAATTGTGATGTAGTGATTCGTCTAGCCTTGTTATCATGTTGTTTATTGAATTATGATGATGATATACCCTAATTAGGTTGAATTAAGGGTTGATTGTAATACCTTGATGATGAATTATGAAGAATACTTGGTAATTCTTGTGATCCCTATCCTTTACTTCAAATTATATTTAATTGTGATTAAGTCATGATGTTGAATTGGAGTATGCCTTGTATTAGGATTGATAGGATGGTGAATGATTTACCAATATGCCTTGTATTAAATTAAAATGACTTGACTATGATTTTGTGAGGTGTGAGATTAATATGTAAATGTTATAAGGATGGTGAATGATTTACCAATATGCCTTATCATGATATGAGAATGTTAATGTGCTAACCTCACCTGTATGAATCGTAATGCAAGGACGCTATTATGCAATTCTTATTGAGCTATGATGATGATGATGTTTATACAAGCGTTAGACCCTATGACATACAATAATCTATGATGAATAATAAAAACATTAAAGACATTACTCTATCTTAGCACAGAATAAACTAGAGTGAGGAGTGTCCCTTCCAACATACGGAAGGTAGGATCACTAATGTACACCCTTGACATTGGATACTATAATTGTAACATTCCATAAAATGTACTCGTCTAGTGAAGAGTCTATTTAATTTTTAAGAATGCATATTCGAGTACATAGGCATCACAATGCCCAACATTGAGAAATATTGGGCATATTATAGAATATTGTCTTAAGGGTGTTAGCCAATTTCTATGTATAAACAAATATTTAAAATATAATACAAGCTTGTTTAAGAATTGTACCTGCAATAAAGACCCTAAGATAAAATATTGATTCTAAACTTAACACATTAGGTATGAGGCATCCAAGTGTCAAGTCTAGGTACCATAGCACGTTATCATTTAAAATGATCATGTTGAGTAAGAAGTGCCCAAGGATATAGTGAGGATCATTCGGACAACAAAAATGTCCAGCAACACATGTGCAAGCACATGTGCAAACGGCCAAGAAACAAGCCCAACCGAATTCGGTTAGGGCGGTTAGGGTCAGGCACACATGTGGGGGTCAAGACATGTGGGGACGAGCTTCCTAACCAACTCTAGGCTCTAACTAACTAACCTAACTATCTAACTAATCTAGGACTAACCGAAATTAACTAACTAGTGCACCCGACAACTAAGACCTAACCGGGTCACACTAACCTAGTAACTAACTCAAGAAACATCCTAGTACCTAACCTAGGATAGTCCAAAAGGGTTGTTTGTAGTACTAATGACTTAGGCGTACTTTAGTAATTACACTATGTCACTTAATTAAATTAGCAACTTAATTAATTGATTAAAAATTATTATATTAGCCGAGACACTTAGGAAAATTTCAGATTTGACTAAGACAAATGTTCCCCTATGTCTAGTCAATTTAGGAGGGTTTTATTTAATAATTATCTTATTGATTTATTAATTACGTTAATTCGTCTAGATTTGAATTATTCCATATTAGTTCCTAATACCTAGAACTCACGATTATTCACATAGAAATGTGGCTCAAAGGCAGTAAGCAAAAAGTAAAAAGACAAAAGTTCTCTTAAGCTATTTCAAATTATTCTTCAAGGTTTTCGTGCAAGGTGATCTCCATAGATTCAATTATACATAAGGAATGGGTTTTATCTCTTGTTTTCCTTTCCCCAAGAGGCTTTTCAAACATTTTGAATTCAAGAATTCTGAAACTAGTGTTGTTCCCAATGAAACTTTCGAATGTTCATCTCCCTAGTTCTCCCTATTTTTGACTTCTAGTAGTAATCTCGAGCATGTTGTTGGTATGTGGTGCTAACTTATCATTCTGTGTACGCTTTTATGATTTAATAATGTCGAATGAGACCTATAGGTTAAATCCATATAATAAATGCCCAATTGTGTTCGAGAAGATGAAATTGTTATAAGTTGTTTATGAAATTCAATTTACTATTGAAAGGGATGAAGATTTTGATTACTAATTGTGTTTTACGGTAGATATATTTGTAAGTGTTTGAAATGCAATGTTTCCAACAAGAAATAATAAAGAGAATCAAAACTAGATAATGAATATCCAATGCCAAATTAACTTATTAGCTTAGCCAAACTAAGCACTGAATTGTTCTTATGATCTAATCCAAGCAAATGTTAAAAGTTGGATTGCTCAAAATAAAGGTTTAGATTACCATAATATGTGAAAGTTTGGGTTATGCCAATAAATTGGATAACAATATTTTAGATTATTGGCATGCAATGTTATTTCCAAAACTTTTGTCATTGATCTACGTTAAATATACTCACATAAGAGGGTGTTAGAAATCGTGAGACAAGTCTCATTAACACCATGATGTTAATGTAAGGTTTAAGTTCACATTCATCAAGTAAAGAAAGGGATGACAAGTCATCCATAGAGTTAAGTAAACCACATAACTAGAAGCAAGCTTCCATAATGTATGAGTCAACTCTAAAAGTTATAAAGAAAAAGAAATTGAGCAATGCACTGATAGACTAGCAATGAGCTTGTGCAAGCACATGTAAGCCTCATAAGTTGAGGCTCCACCAAGGTGGATAAGAGTTTCCAAAAACTTCTAGTCTTCAAACTGTGTGGCCAGCTTAGGAACTAGCCAATATATTCCACCTAAGAGAGCTAGGTAGTACGCAGTTTCACTTTGGCCGGTGAAACCACCCCTTTTTG
Organism: Solanum peruvianum; assembly: GCA_027705065.1. NCBI lineage: Eukaryota > Viridiplantae > Streptophyta > Magnoliopsida > Solanales > Solanaceae > Solanum > Solanum peruvianum. The sequence goes on from JAKWJD010001759.1 coordinate 27,942,637, forward strand.
GTGTGGGGCGGACACTGGATTTCACGTTTAGCTCACATGATCAATGTCGGTTAAATGCTCAAGATAGTATTCGGTTTCAATTTAGTCGTGAACCACCTCTTTTCGGTGAGGGGAAGACACTGGACTTGGTTTCATTTTAGCCGGTGAACCACTCCTTTTCGGTGTGGGGCAGACACTAGATTTCATGTTAACTCACATGATCTAGGTTCACTTTGACCGATGAACCACCCCTTTTTAGTGTGAAGCAAATAATGGATTTCATGTTAGCTTACATGATCTTAATGCTAAATATTTCTTTAAGAAAGTAGAAATGTTAGTTCAAAGTGAACTAAGAAAGAGCTTAAGAATATCAATCATCATTTTTTATAAGATTGAAGTTTTTAACAAGTTATGGGCATAGCTAATAAAGATTGACTTATAATGACTTCTTATATCATGACAATAAAGGGAGCGAAACATAATGGCTAATCAATGCCCCATAATCTTTATATCATGCAAGTGATCATGTAATTGGCATGGCCAATAATCTTTATATTATGCGAATGATCAAATAATGGTCATAGCCAATAAAGAGAGCAAAACATAATGACTCAATCATTTGAAGTTTGAATATATGCCCCAGCATCTTTATATTATGCAAATGATTAAATAATGGGCATGGCCAATAATATTGGCTTATAAAGACTTCATGCCCAATTTAATAAGAATGGAAAACATAACTTGAAACTAAGTAGCCGAATAATTTCCTTAGTCTTTTCGATTACTTACTCGATTCATTGTAGGTATAGGACTACAATGAAACATTGCAATTGTAAGTAAAACATAATATAAAAGGAGATCATTGAACTACACAATAGAAAGAGGAAAAAAGATTGAAAAATAAATTAAGGCTGGAGGGAAGAGCTCTCGGCCTAAGGAAGCATTTTTTAAGTTTAGTTTAAGTTGTTCTAAAATTATGTTCATGATTCCAACGTCTTATGTTTATATAGAAAATGAGTTGTCTGATTTAAATGCATGACAACATGTCATATTCATAGAATGAAATAGAAATAATGATTTAAGAAAGTAAAGTGATTAAATTTTTAGAAACGGCATGTTGCTTTAGGAAGAGCTTTCCTTGATCATGCATAGTCCTTATGTGTTAATGTGCATACACCCATACTTAGTACAAGTGTGTACTTGCCCCATATATTATTAATATTTTATAGGTACGGGTGCTAGAGAAGATTAAAAATTTGATGAAGCAGTTTGGATTAGTGATCTCCAGACTTTGGTAGGTCCTCATGAGTTCGAGGATGCTACACTTTATTATTCTAGCTTTAGAACAATAGACATAGCTGGTACATGTAGTCCCTAGCGTTTCATTTCAAACATTTGTTCAAGCGTTTCTAATAAGGCCGATTGGCAAACTATTATTAACATTATTTTTATTATTCTCTATTTCGATTGTTTAATCTTTAATAGATGGTTGATTTAGTTTGAGTCGTAGCATATAACTCTTATGTAGTAATTATATGAAGTCTAAGTATACTTCATTAAGTTTAAAAATTTTTAAATTTTCTGCAAATTTAATTGTATGATTGTGATGAAAGCTAAGAAGAGGCTTATCTGCGACCTCTAAGAGGTTAATGACGCCGGTCACATTTGATATCCAGAATTTGGGTGTGCAAACTTTGTATCAGATCATGAGGTTAAATTATCTAGGAACAAAGGTTTTGAAAAAACCAAGTTGCATAGTTTCTAAATTGTGATTGTGAAGTGCACCACAATCGTGACTTAGAGACTAGGTGATTTTAAGAATCTTCCCTTCTTCTACTCTTTACCGTGTCGTGTAGAGCTTTGACATTTGTGTCATTCTAGTATCAAACTTCCTTCTTTTGTGTGAATATAGAAAATGAACAGAAGAAGATACGCAGGCAGGAGAGTTGGAGAAGCAACTGCTAGGGGAAACATGCTCCTCCTCAAGCCCCAGCTGCTGGAGTGCAAGTGCCTGACAACCCAGCTGCTTTGACGGATGGAGTAGTGAGAGATGCACTAGTTCAGATGGCCCAAGCCATCACTACTCAACCACAGGCTATCACAGCCCAGGACACTAGAGAGGGTGCTCCCAAGGAGAACCCAAATGCTAGCACCATGGCTAGTAGACTGAGGGATTTCACCAGAATGAATCCTCCAGTTTATTTTGGGTCCAGAACTAATGAGATCCCTAAGAGTTTGTGGATGAGTTCTACAAAATATTTTGTGCCATGGGTGTTAATGAAAAGGAGAAGGCTGAGTTGGCTGCATACCAGCTCAAGGATGTGGCTCAGGTATGGTACAAAAAGCGTTCAGATGGTCGAGTTGGTCTAAGGCGCCAGATTAAGGTTCTATGCTTTGAGAGGTAGAGAGTAGAAGGAGAATTCAGCTGATGTGGTCACTAGTACCTTGCATGTCTTTTTTTTCCTATGTATGCATTGTTAGATCTAGGATCCACCTTGTCTTTTGTTACTCCTCTAGTAGCTAGTAATTGGACTTGCTTCCTGAGATCTTGAATGAACCTTTTCTAGTAAGTACTCACATAGGAGACAACATTAGAGCTGAAAGGGTATATAGTGATTTCCAATAGTTGTTCTTGATACGGTTACCCATGCTGACCTAATAGAATTAACCATGCTTGACTTTGATATCAATTGGGTATAGATTGGCTCCATAAATGTTATGCTACCATAGACTGTTGAAACATGATAGTAAGGTTTTAGTTTCCTCATGAGTTAGAGCTGGAATGGGAAGGGCGCACTTCAAATCCAACAGGCCAAATAGTTTCCCATCTTAAAGCCAATGAGATGTTCTCTAAGGGGTGATTATACCACTTAATCAGAGTCGATGACATAGAACATGAATTTCCTTCTATAGACTTTGTGTCCATAGTGAATGAGTTTCAAGATGTATCGTGATCACAAGGAGATCTATTGGTGGGAAGGTATGAAGTGAGATATTTCTAAGTTTGTGGAGGATTTCCCAAATCGCCAAAAGGTTAGGCCGAACACCTTAAGCCTGGAGAACATACCATAGTCAATTGAGATCCCGTTACCCTCACTTTTTAAGTTCTTAAGGTTAGATATACTCTTCCTAAGTCTGATTTTGTTTATGAAAATCTAAATTTTAGTGCATTGGTCGGTATTGGTATTTTAAGTCCATAATTGTGTGTTTTATACTTGCACTATATGAATTAATATTAGTTCATGCTTGCATTCATGTTGCTATTTTGTATAGCGTTGACATGATTTTGTGTTGCATGAGTTGTGATGTTCTTTAAGTTAAAGTGAGATTGATAAGGAAGTTCCTCAATCTCATAAATGAAGCGTCAGATAAGCTTTGAGTGATGTGCATCATCAAGAGTAAGTTGTGGATCAGTTATTCACAAAGAGAAAAGTTTCAAGTATGTTGATGTGTTTTTCGAAAATACCCTCTTTGATTCAAAATGATGTGTAGTGTCATTCCATGAGAAATGTTCCTAAGGGGGATAATGTAACATTCGAGAAAATGTACTCATCTAGTGAAGAGTCTATTTAATTTTTAAGAATGCATATTAGGGTATATAGGCATCCCAATTTCCAAAATTGAGAAATATTGGGCATATTATAGAATATTGACTTAAGGGTGTTAGCCAATTTCTATGTATACACAAGTAGTTAAAACATAATCCAACCTTGTCTAAGAATCGTACCTGCAATGAAGACACTAAGCGAAAATATTGATTCTCAACTTAACACGTTACGTACAAGCATCCATGTGTCAAGCCTAGGTACCATAGCACATGATCATTTAAACTGATCATGTAGAGTAAGCAGTGCCCACGAATATAGTGAGGATCCTAGGGACAACATAAATGGGCAGCAACACATGTGCAAGCACATGTTCTAATCGACCAAGAGACAATCCCAACCGAATTTGGTTAGGGCAGTTAGGGGCAGACGCACATGTGGGGGTCATACCATATGGGGCTGAGCTTTCTAACCAACTCTAGGCTATAAATAACTTACCTAACTAGCTAACTAATCTAGGAAAAATCAAAATTAACTAACTAGTGCACCCGACAACCTAAGACACTTAATTAATTAAATTAGCAACTTAAATAATTAATTAAAAATCATTATGTTAGCCGAGACACTTAGGAAAATTTCAGATTTGACTAAGCAGAATGTTCTCCTATGTCTAGTCAATTTAGGAAGAGGATTTTAGTAGTTAACTAATTGATTTATTAGTTAAGCTAATTAATCTAGATTTGAATTATTCCATATTAGTTCCTAATACCTAGAACTCACGATTATTAACTTAGAAATGTGGCTCAAAGGTAGTAAGTAAAACGTAGAAAGACAAAAGTTCTCTTAGGCGATTTCAAGGTATTCTTCAAGGTTTTCGTGCAATGTGATCTACATAGATTCAATTCTACATAAGGTATGGGTTTTATCTCTTGGTTTCCTTTCCCCAAGAGGCTTTTTAAACGTTTCAAATTCAAGAGATCTGAAACTAGGGTTGTTCCCACTGAAACTTTCGAATGTTCATCTCCCTAGTTCTCCCTATTTTCGATTTCTAGTAGTATGTATAATGCAAAATCACGAGCATGTTGCTGGTATGTGGTATTAAATTATAATTGTGTGTAGGTTACTATGATTTAAAAATGTCGAATGACACTTATAGGTTAAATCCATATAATAAATTCCCAATTGTGTTCGAGAAGATGAAATTGTTATAAGTTGTTTATGAAATTCAATTTACTGTTGAAAGGGATGTAGATTTCGATTACTAATTGTCTTTTAAAAAATATATGTGTTAAGTGTTTAGAATGCAATGTTTCCAAGAAGAAATAAGAATGAGAATCAAAACTAGATAATGAATGTCCAATGCCAATTTAACATAGTAGATTAGCAAAACTAAGCACTCAATTGTTCTGATGATCTAATCAAAACAAATGTTAAAAGTTGGCTTGCTCAAAATAAAGGTATTGATTACCATAGTATGTGAAAGTTTTGTTTATGCCAATAAATTGGCTAACAATATTTAGATTATCATAATATGTGAAAGTTTGGCTTATTCCAATAAATTGGCTAACAATATTCTAGATTACCATAATATGTGAAAGTTTGGTCTATGCCAATAAATTGGCTTGCAATGTTATTTCCAAAATATCATATAAAATTGGCTAATAAATAAGTTATACCAAATTATGCATGACCAATGTAGCTCAATGAATTAATAACCAATGGTATGCCAATCATCAAGACAAGTTCCAACATACCCTATCCAAATGAACTATGAATATAGAAATACATTGAATAAGTTTATAACTTTCATAAAGAATGGTATAAGGCTACGAAATGACATTGAGCAAGATGAGGTTAGTAATGACATAACTAAAAGCTTATGAGTTATGAAATTTATATAGAATAGGGTGTTAATGGAAGTGAGAAAAGTTCCACTGCACCTAAAGAATTATGCTTAAGATACTCACATAAGAGGGTGTTAGAATTAATGAGACAAGTCTCACTCACACCATAATGATACTATGAGACTTAAGTTAACATTCATCAAGTAAATAAAGGGGTGACAAGTCATCCATTGAGCTACGTTAAAGATACTCAGATAAGAGGGTGTTAGAAATTGTGAGACAAGTCTCATTAATACCATGATGATAATGTAAGGATTAAGTTCACATTCATCAAGTAAAGAAAGGGATGACAAGTTATCTTTAGAGTTAAGTAAAACTCATAACTAGAAGCAAGCTTCCATAATGTTTGAGTCAACTCAAAAAAGTTATAAAGAAAAAGAAATTTTGCAAAGCACCGAAAGACTAGCAATAAGGTTGTGCAAGAACATGTAAGCCTCATGAGATGAGGCTCCACCAAGGTGGTTAAGAGTCTCCAAAAATCTCCTAGTCTTTGAACTATGTTGCCAGCATAAGAACTAGCCAATGGATTCCACCTAAGAGAGCTAGTTAGAATGCTGTTTCACTTTGGCCTGTGAAACCACCCCTTTTTGGTGTTTGGCAAACACTGGATTTCATGTTTAGCTCACATGAACTATGTCTGTTTAATGCTCAAGAAAGTATCGGTTTCACTCTAGTCATGAACCACCTCTTTTCAGTGTGGAGAAGACACTGGACTATGTTTAACTTTAGCCGATGAACCACCCTTTTTCAGTGTGAGGAGAACATTGGATTTCATGTTAAATCACATAATCTAGGTTCACTTTGAACGGTGAACCACCCCTTTTCAGTGTGAGGTAGACACTAGATTTCATGCTAGGTCACATGATCATAATGCTAAAGATTTATTTAAGAAAGTAATAAAGAAAGAAAGAAGAAGAAATGTAAGTTCAAAGTGAACTAAGAAAGCAAGAGCTTAAGAATATCAATCATCAGTTTTGATATGAATTAAGTTTTTAACAACTTATGGGCATAGCCAATAAAGATTAGCTGATAATGACTTCTTATATCATGCCAATAAAGGGAGAAAAACATAATGACTAATCGATGCCCCATTATCTTTATATCATGAAAGTGATCAAATAATTGGCATGGCCAATAATCTTTATATTATGTGAATGATCAAATAATGCGCATAGAAAATAAATATATGCCAATAAAGAGAGCAAAACATAATGACTCAATCATTTGAAGTTTGAATATATGCCCCAGCATCTTTATACTACGCAAATGATCAAATAATGGGCATGGACAATAAATATTGGCTTATAAGACTTTATACCCAATTAATTAAGAATGGAAAATATAACATGTAACTAAGGTAGCCAAATCATTTCGTTAGTCTTTTGGATTACTTACGTGATTCATTGTAGGTATGGGACTACAATGAAACATTGCACTTGTAAGTAAAAAATAAGATCAAAGGATATCATTAAACTACACAATAGAAAGAAGAAAAAAAATTTAAAAAAAATAAGGCTGGAGGGAAGAGCTCTCGGCCTAAGGGAGCATTTCTTAGTTTTGTTTAAGTTTTTCTAAAATTATGTCATGATTCCAAGGTCTTATGTTCATATAGAAAATTCGTTGTATTCTTTAAATGGATGAAATCATGTCATATTCATAGCATGAAATAGAAATATCAATTTAAGAAAGTAAAGTGAATAAGTTTTCAGAAACAACATGTTGCTTTAGGAAGAGCTTTCCTTGATCGTGCATAGTCCTTATGTGTTAATGTCCATACACCCATACTTAGTACAAGTGTTACGAACCCCGTATATTATTACTATTTTTATAGGTGCGGTTTCTAGAGAAGATTTAAGATTCGACTAAGCAGTTTGGATTAGCGATCTCCAGACTTTGGTAGGTCCTCTTGAGTTCGAGGATATTACACTTTATTATTCTAGCTTTAGTACAATAGACCGTTGGTGGATCTGGTCCCTTGCGTTCATTTCAAACATTTGTTCAAGTGTTTGTAATAAGGCTGATTGGTTAACTATTATTATTATGTTTATTATGATTATTTTTATCTATTTCGATTGTTTATTCTTTAATAGATGGTTACTTTAGTTTGAGCCGTAGATTATCACTCTTATGCAGTAATTATATGAAGTCTAAGTATACTTCATTAAGTTTTAAAAAGTTTTAAATTTTTTCACAAATTTAACTATACAATTGTGATAAAAGCTAAGAAGAGGCTTGCCTGTGACCTCTAAGAGGTTAACGACATCGGTTGCATTTGGATTCCAAAATACGGGTGTGACAATAAGGCATGTAGCATAAAGAGGGTTCCAACTATATCTCCTCGTTCTTGAACTATATTTCTCCCATAGGAATACTAGCTAATGGATCCACGTATTTGCTATGTTCATGTTTTGATACTACTTGGCAAGTAGTCTACCTTCTTTCGATGTAGGGTTCCATGACACCGGATTCCATATTAGCTCGTGTGTTCTATGTTGGTTAGGGCAAGATGTTCCCAAAAGGTAAAATGAACTAAAGGATTGGACTCTAACTATTATAACCTAAGGTTTTATCTTAGTCTGGGAGCCTTGAGGGAAGTTTATAAGGATGTTCTTATGTATGAATATTCTTATAATGGTACATGATATGTATATGATGAACTTGCACATTGTTGATACTATATGTTGATGGGTGTCACTTATGAATATGTCTTGGTCTATATTATTAATGTATGATGTTATTTAATCTTAAATGTTACTATATGTGAAGTAAGATGTTAGTCATGATTCTTGGTAGGTTACTTGATTGAGTAAGGTTATGGGGTTTGCATGGTCATTGCACTTGTTGACTTGATAGGGGTAATGGGTAATTGTATTGCTTTAGTCATGTGGAAATGTACTCTTATTCATGCTTGTTGATGTTAT